>VCRD01000384.1:167479-227174 GCA_006783055.1 Trinorchestia longiramus
GGTCAGAGTACAGGAGAGCAAGGGGGGCAGGTCAGAGTACAGGAGAGCAAGGGGGGCAGGTCAGGGTACGGGAGAGCAAGGCGGGCAGGTCAGAGTACGGGAGAGCAAGGGGGGCAGGTCAGGGTACGGCGTGAGTATTGAGCGTAAAGTAGAAGCATTAAAGTCGCTAATTTTAATGCAGGGCTCATTAAAAAGCTGTCTCGTCAGGCCGCCCAATGATGAGACGATGTAATTACTCGCTACGATGCGTTCTAGCGGGAACATTGAGCTAGCTTTCTTGCCGCTCATATTCTAGAGATGAGCGATCATTGCTCAGTCACTTGAATCATTATTCAAAGTTACTCTTGTCAGCTTCTTTTGAGATATTTCTAAACCACGAATCTTATGATGTTATCTAGAGTTTTTTGTCTGCACAAAATTTTCAACTTTGATTTTCATTGTAATCTCAGGAAAGTCATTAGGTATGAAGTAAAGTTATTTATGAGATAGTAGAATAATTTTCTATGTGTTATCTGAAAAATTATATTTACATAGATATAGGAGGGTTATCTGAAAAATTTCAACATGACAGAAGTAAAAGTAACTCCATCTTTTTGTAAACTTAGGTCTTGATCCTGGTTTGCAGAATTCCTGAAACGGAACTAAACAACTCTGTTACCAATGTATTGTTAAAAGTTTAATGATAGAAAATGAATGAAAAAGAACAATCTTTCATATTTGACGCGATGCACATCTTCGAATATCATACAGATCGAGAATTTTAAAGTTTGTTCAACCCTTTCACAGGATACAGACTTTCAGGTTGTGCTTTGGAGTTTTATAAAGTTAGTTCTGGATAAGGAAGAAAGGAGTTGGTATGCTAAAAAATAGAATACATACCTTCATGGGTTGTCGGGCTCTACATAAATATTATTTTTTCGGAAACGTTAAATGAATCAATAAATATTACCGAGAAGAGTTAAATTTTCCTGCATTCACGTATTTTGTCGGCCATGGTGCATGCTATCAGTTACAAGGGGTTTTAAGAAGCCCTTCCGTGCCTGAGCGCAAGTATTCTTTAGAACGTGTTGCCCTCGTGTAAGATGGAAGGCTCGTGTTACTAATTCAAACCCTACAATTCACACTAACTCCCATCTTATGCCTCAAGATTTTCTTTCCGTATCCGCTTGAGGGGCAGGACGAGAGAGTACGAAGCATCACGCGGATAAGATGAAGAAGTTTAAAGTGTAGAATTTCACGTCGACCTCAGAGCCCATTGCAGGGTCAGCAGAGGGGCTGTGGGGCTTCTTGGCTGAATGCAGAAACTAAGAATGTTCATCTCGACACCATGTGTGGGAAAATTTATGTTTTAATTTTATGGTCATGTAAGTCATATAAAGCTGAAGGTAATGTATATGGATCTCTGTTTTGAAATGCAAACAATCCACAGTTGTGGAACAGGTCTCCACAGTTACGAGCACCCACAATTGTGGTACAGCCACGAACAAGAATACATTACCATTCGAAACAGCTTAATACAAATAACGCTCCTAAAAATACTGTTCCATTTAGACAGTTGCCTGTTCATGAATTTATCAATCAATTACTAAAATAGGACTCAGTCCCGTTGAATTTTCTTCTTGCTCAGGAGTAAAACTTTCCAAAACAATGTTAAAATTTATATTTCAGTACCATTCGGATGATCATAAAATGAATTTCTTCAATAAATGACATTCAGATAGAATCTTGAGTGCACGTTGAAGCTACAGTGAAGCACTCATTTCATCTCATCTTCACAAATTGCATTTACTCAAAAATTTCCACTAGTCATTTGAAGGTTTTATTATAACTACGCTGTACAAAAAATCAAATGGAAATAGAACTACAAAGAAAAATACATACTACGAGAATAAAATCAGGCATGTTTTCGTTGGGACCGGAAAAAAATGTGATCCTCTGAGCATGGAATAAATTTTCCAATAATGTTTGCAACAAATTTTTGATTTGAGTCAAGCATCATACCTGTCACCCTGTGCGTACGTATGATTTAGTCTGCCCTTAATAACTCATACGTTTCATCAAGCGCATTTCATGTGAAAGTCGCCGGTTTGCTGTGCAAACTTTAGTCTTCTTTGATTCTGTTTTATTTTTATTTTGCAGCCATGTATTCATTGCCCTCTGGTTATTCTTATTCTTCGCTCTGAAGCCACCGCGTAAACAAACTCCTCACCTAACAACATTCTCAAAAATTCAATTTTAAATTCAATTTTTGCTTCTGTTGTTGCCAAGACAAAAAATTACAAACTCTCGATTCCAGAATTTTATACCCTATGTCATTAATTCATTTCTTTTTTAACCCTAGAACACTAATCCTGCAATAAAAATAGCTGTTGGAGAAACTCGATTTCCCACTTATGCGCATTTGTGAACTACAAATTGACGTCAATACTCAGGTTTTATTAATTGAATGAATAAAAGCATATGCCATGTCAGTTAGGCATAGCAGTTGTGTAGAGCAAGCCAAAAGTGTAAGCTGAAGAACATTCTTCTCTAATTTGTTATTCAAAGAAGTTCTGTATCAGAGCTACAAGCAAAATTCAATTGATAGTCACGAATAGCGAAACAACTGAGGGAGTGTCTCATACAAAATAAATTAATTAAACAATGCATTCATATTCCTGTAATAACACCATGAATTTCCACAGGAAAATTTGATCATGTTTTAACTTTACTCAGAAGTACGACAGACTGCAAGCTTCAAGTTGATGACCACAAATTAAGTTTCAGTAACAAAAGTGCGATTTGAGCGCCTGAAAAACTATGGAATGATTCCTTCTTTGAAAGAAATTGGCAGTCTCAAAAAAACTAACTTGAATTGTACAGGGAAAACCGTAGATTTTTAAATTTTCAGCAAATAAGATTGTCCGGTAATTGCTTAAATTAATTTGGAAATTGCTAATTAGATTTTGGGCATTCCGCATTAACAACTAAAACCGTAATAAAGAATTAATTTATGAAAAGGAAGGATATACATTCGATAATACACCAATTATTGGTGTATTATCGAATGTATATCCTTCCTTTTCATAAATTAATTATTTCGCTGTTCCTCAGTTAACATTTGGTTCATTATCCAGGCGAAGGAGTTTTCCACCACGCTTAATAAATTATAATTTTTGGGAGCTATTCTCTACCAGTACGAAATTTTATCTGTTATTTCCATTAACAAACCTTTCCTTTCCATGTCATGACCTGTAATCACATTATATAATTTTCACTTCTTATATCATTTTATGTGCATGTATGATAATTGAATTCAAAGTTTGCTTTATCTGACATCAGTGTTTTGAATTCATTCGATGATTGTTGATTTGTTTTCTGATTTATTCCCGCCTGTAAAACTCTCTCGTCTGTCAGTCCTGCTGAGTTCAACAGCAATTTGGCTTTATTACCATTTCTAATTAGTACTTATTTCCTACACAATTTTTCACACTATTTACTTATCAACAGACCAATCTGAATCCCATTTCCATTTTGCTTTAATAAAATTTTCTATCTTCATAATAACAATTTTTGTTAATTAAGAAGTGTTTTATACTCACGAGTTTCCTTTCACGTTTTGTACAAAAAATGAGCTACGTTAATATTAATACAATTTATTCCTCTTTCATGCACTATTTTTACGTCGACTTCGATCTGCCTTTACCCTTGACGGCACAATTTGCTCACGAGCAGGACTTTTCCCTTATTTCTGAGTATGCCTGTGCCATATTTTGCCTTCTCAAGCTGTGTTCCCTCATGCCCCTCCCACCACCTTCGTCCCGCAAAAGGAGAGCTGCGTAGCTGACAGTTATAGTCTGATAATTCACCTCCTGACGCCTTCTTCCGTTATAGACGATTTCAGGGGCACAAATTTTCGCTGTTTTTCGCCATGTTATCCAGAAGGTCCGTCGCTCCTTTCCAAATGCCCCTATCCCCTCCTAGGGTAAGTCACATTTCAGTCAGAAAATAACTGTCAGAAAATGACGTAATCTTCTGCCGATGAGCTTTGCTCGGCTCCACGTATTTTGGATAGGCGAGCGACGATGTTGTGAACTCTTTATATTAGAGTGCGACACGGGACGGAAATTTCCATTTCATGATAGAAACTCTTTATTGCTATTATTATTATATTCCTGGTTCACAAATCATTATTATGAGATCATTTTTTTCAGACAGCCCTAGTGAGAAAGCAGATTCATGGTTGTAGATTCGAAATCTCTAGCCGATAAAGATATACTGCGCCAGATCTTTCTCCTTTTGGTGCCGTGTTCGAGTCTAACAAGATGGATGAGAGCAAGTGAGCAGTTAACTCTTCACTGCTTCTGTGATTTATTTTTATCCTTTTGCACGGAGCACAACTATTGACTTGTCAAAGTCGCATTTTCTATCGACTGAATTCTCGTACAGCAAGTTTTACTTGCAGCTAGCTGTTGCTTAAGAAGTAAACCTAACTTTATTGAATTGTTCATTTCATAAAAAAGATCAGCATTGTTTTCTTTTGATACTGTAGAGAAGGCATGTATTGTTATTTATAGATTAGAGACAGTGCTATTAGATACGAAAACAGTTTTTAAGAAAACAATATGATGGACACGTACGTCAGCACTGTCCTTTATATCCAAAAGCAGCCGAAGATGAGTAAGAGCACCCACACAACTGTTTCAGCACGGGGGCTTTGTCAGGTCTCTTGATTCTCTTTAAGCCAGACGTACAGCTAGAATTTGAGAGCAAAGCCCGGCGGACAATATTAGCTGGTTTACTCCTGCCAAGTTATAGTGCAGTTCTCTTTCCCGTACCCCATACTTTTCGACTGAAAGAAGAGCTCCAGAACAGATCACCTCAAGTCTAAGTCAAGCAAATAGTGGCCGATGAGCTCTCTCCGTCTTGGCACAAATGTTCCTTGTGTTACATATTAGCATGAATTTTATTTTGTAAATCGAACTCTGCATGTATGGCAACACTAATGTTACAGGCGTGGTTGAGTGAATGTTACAATCGTTGTAGCCGAAATGTTGGCGATATTATAGTGAAGATGTGTACACGTATAATGCAATTTTCATACGTATATTGATCGCATTATCTTTTCAAAAATCTAGATTATTTCGAATCTAATGGTAGGCTAAGATCTTGGAAAGTATATTCAAGTGCTATCAGAGAATCCTTACGCTCACCAAATTGAGGAACATTATAATTGCATATTTTTGATGCGGAATAGAAAGTATCGGTAACAATTACCCAGCTTGTAACTTGAGTTACGCAGTGGGTATTGTTACGTTTTCACATACATAATAGATTCTCAAAGTTTCTACGTCAGCGAATAACTTTTTAGTGTCATGCAGATGGGTAGAGGGTCTTACGTATCTACTAAGTGGTTTTCAAGTCGCTCATCACTTCCAAGAAGATAATGCGTCAAAAACAGCAAAGAACCGCATGGGACCCAGATCTCTCCGCGCCGCTGCGCATGCGCAGAGCCGGCAAGCGGCAGCGCTTTTCAGACGGAGACTAACGCGCTGCTGCACCTCGTTCGGACGGCAAAGCTTTCGTAATTGCCTAAAAATATTTCTGCAGGAACGTGTAGCAAAGATTTTCTTCACGATAGTTCTAGAGAGCAGGTGACCTCGCTACGTAAATTTCCTTTTTTGAGAGCCGATGGAGCTGCTCCAAGACTCGAGCCTCAGGGAAAGAAACAAAGGTTGTAGGAGACAGCGAACTTTCAGGACAAGAATGTGTCTGGATTCCTATAAACATTATCATAGAGCACTTACAAACAATATACCTCATTTATATTACACATCATCCAATCAAAAATTGTCCATTTCGCAATTAACAGTCATAAGGTAAATATTGTGTCTTGCTGACCCCTAAGTCTAAAATTTTAGTTAAAAACTTTAACCCAATAGAGAAAGAGACATTCTCTCGCAGTGGACGAAGAAACATCTAAAACTCATACTTTTACTCTATGTTTCTATGAAACCACGTTTAAAAGCATTGACTGCTGTCTGCACGTTTATTATCACCTTGTTTAACATAATGTCATTACTTTGCACACCTTCAGTTACGCTTTCTCATGTTTCAAGGTGGTACCCGGTCATGAGTTTACGTGCAAAGATTTGGCTCTACTTTGTGAATGAAAGTGAAAGTACGGGGTACAGGTAAATCTCATCTAGTTTAGGCCTTGATTCAATACGAAAATATTTGAAAGCTCGAACTACGCTCCTCTGCCACGACCCAAAACAACAGGACCCGTTGTGCAATTTCACGCGAGTTCAAAACATGCGACAAACATGAAGCGCCGCTGATTGCTCCGCAAGGAGATTGTCAGGAAGGAGAGCGAAAAGCTGTTAGTTCAAAGATTAGTAAGTAGTAAAGCAATTGGGTGTTTTATCGAAAAGCCTAGACGTGATATAGCCATACGATTCACGAGTATGAGCAAAACCACATTCGCGAAGCCCAACATGAGCGATTGCTGTGTTTATTATTTGTTATCTTCTAAATTTAGCCTAGTAGTATGCCTACAACCACACCGCATCTTTAACTGTAGTAAAAACAATATTTAAATTCATTATATACTGAGTTGGTAGCAATATTGAAAAAACAAACTAAAATGAACAGAGAAGCATCCTTCCGAAAGAATGCATTCTTGAAATCTTCAGGAGACCATGTGAAGTTACGTATTGGCCTTCGTGGGTTCTGCAGGGCTACTGCGAGTTTTGTTTTCAGATGAAATTGAGGTCTGCCTCGAGGTCACGGGCTTTCGTTCTGCACGACTTGAGAAATTTTTTCCCTGAAAACATCACTTAACCAAACACTCGGTGTGACCGCCATCTTTGAGCTACACTGCTTACTTCTCAGACGCGAGTGCTTCAAAAAGCTAGCTACTTTAATAATACAATACTACCTTTTTCATTCATACTATGTAGTATAGAGTTGTCAGCCATTTATTGGCACGAGTATCAAATTTTTGATTCAATTGTCTGAATATCTTATTTATCTGTATATTTCAATATCACGACGTATGAATACTGAAATTTCCTTTCCGTGCTGTGATAAGAATTTTTTTAATTCATTGTCCTTTTCCTCATCCCGTAAAATTAAGATCATTAACAAGCTGGTATTTTCATTCAAAATGGCTTTTACTTCATTTCAAAGATCACATCACATACATACCTCATCCACATTCTTTCATTCAAAGCTCTGATTTAAGTAGCATAAAAAATATCACTATAAAAATGCGGTAACATCACAAGCGTTTTGAATTTTTGTCAAAAATAGACCATCTTGTTTTTTATTAGTTTGTGTTTTTCCCTGGAGGTGCGTACAGACCTGACATTGTTGTGCCACGTGTGTTCAACGCTCTGTGCTGCTGCAGGGGCAGTCCACACGGGTCATTTATTGGAGCTAATTTTAAAAAACTGGGCTAATTTCTGTGTCACCAGCCTGAAAGAGTTATAAACTACGCTCACAACAAGCAGTGAGCGTTTTGAGAAAAGTAGATGTGAACTATTCGTGAGGTTTCAGTAGGTGATGGCGTAGTATGCTGACTGAGTGACAGAGTGCAAAGTTCGATTTCTCGAGCCTGCTACACTGTTGATCTAAGAAGGCCAAGAAGTAACAGCGAGTGCATTTTTTGCTACTGTGTTTTGAAAATAAAATTTTGTTAGCCAAGTACTGAGAAGCATCTTTTTCTACAAATTATGTATTCTTCTTCCATAACTGCTACCCTCGTGAACCAGTGAGAACATATATATGTTCATATACATATTACACATGTACATACACGCATATAAATAAATATGTATATATATATATATATATATATATATATATATATATATATATATACATATATATATATATATATATATATATATATATGCGGGGGAGGTGAGTGTGTATAATATAAACATATGCATATATTACGTCTTACATGCAAGAAGTAAGTTCAGATATCTCCTAGAAAACCAACACTTGCCTGTAGCGGCCATGGAGGCATGCGAAAACATATTCATTGATCAGGATTGAAAATTAGTTCCCCAAAAGTCTTCTTGTCAAGGGCTTCTTAGACCGTCAGCGTCGCTTGAGGAACTTTGCAGTCGCTCTTTCCGTGCAAACCATGGAGAAAATCTCATGGTAAGTCGCCTGCTTTAAAACAAAGAGCTGGGATGGCAGTGGTGAGTTATAACGTCTTTAGCGTCCGCTCATTGCTGCAGTGTTGTCTGGAGACCGTCATCAGGCTTTATTTCAAGCACGCCTGCAGAATGGACAAAGACTTGTTTTATCCTGACGCAAAATACTGTACTTTTCTTGGCATAAGAGCCCAACAATTGCGTAGTAAGAGGTGTTATTGTTGGGTAATCTACAGCATGTAAGCGAAATTTCCAGATCAGCTCCACATGGGAAGTTTTCATTAGTGAACTTTAACTTTTTTGCTCCTTAATCGCAAATTTTGTGAACTTGATTTTGAACAGCGACTGTTGTATAAATATAAATTTAAATATAATAAAAAATAAAATTCTCCAGTCACCAGCCATATTTCTAGATGAAGTATTTCCCTCCGTATTCACCCTTTTCAACGTCTGAGATTCACTTGTGGTACTCAGGAGTCTCTTTTGAAACGTCTTAGTACCACATGTGGGTCTCACATCACTATTTACAAAATTTGTGGCTCGCAAGACCTGCATGTGGGACTCGAACGTGTGACTGATAACACAAAAGCTTGACACATGTGAGTCTCATGTTTTTATTACTGATCTAGTCTTTATTCAATATTTTATCAACCCTCACCAATGGAATTCAACTTATTCTTGGAACTTTTATATTTATTGTAAAAGTCGTGTGGTCAGAACCAGGAAATTGTTTAGGACTGCTAAAGGGCTAAAATTAAAAATACGTTTGTTGGTCGTATTTTATAGCTATTAATAAACTCCAAATTGACGTTCTGCTTTAAAATAAAAAATATACTATGTATATATATATTTCATATTGTGTTAGCAACTAAGTCCATACACATTCAATTCACTATTTTCTTGTTCAACTAAATAATGGAATGCCTCATTAAACGTTGAGAGTTAAAAATTTAAGCTGAATTTGCGGCAGGCAGACTGAGATCAGAGGCCGGCATTATTGCGGCCGTAAATTTGTTGAGCAAATCTGCACTAAAGGACGGACGCCAGCACAAGTTCAGAATTCGGTGTCTGTCATTGCAGTCGACGCCCAGGCCTAATTGCGGCGCAAACCTAACTTCGCTGACGTCTGCCTTGCGGCTTCCTCAGTGACGGTTTGTTGGAGTGCCTCAGAGCTGTGTTGCTAAAACGTGTGACGGGTTGTTGGAGTACCTCAGAGCGGTGTCGCTAAAACGTGTGACGGTTTGTTGGAGTGCCACAGAGCTGTGTTGCTAAAACTTATGACGGTTTGTTGGAGTGCCACAGAGCTGTGTTGCTAAAACTTATGACGGTTTGTTGGAGTACCTAAGAGCTGTGTTGCTAAAACTTGTGACGGTTTGTTGGAGTGCCACAGAGCTGTATTGCTAAAATGTGTGACGGTTTGTTGGAGTACCACAGAGCTGTGTCGCTAAAACTTGTGATGGGTTGTTGGAGTGCCACAGAGCTGTGTCGCTAAAACTTGTGACGGGTTGTTGGAGTAGCACAGAGCTGTGTTGCCAAAACTGGTGAGGATTTGTTGTTGTGACAGAGTTGTATCTGTTGAAACTAGAGATGATTTGTTGGATATACCAGAAGTTATATCCACAGCTGTTGATAGTTTGTTACTTCTGGTACCAGAAGTCGTGCCTTTGATTACTTAGCATGTGCACTTGTAACTGAAGCCATGCAGTTTGATGCAGCCGAGTAATCCAGCACTGGCTGAGAATTGAGGTACAAATGTACAAAGGTCTGTTAGGTCACTGCTGGTGAGGTTCCTGAGGTTTGGTGAGGTAGCCAAACCGCTGAACCATGCTGGGTTCTAGTTGGATTAGGCCCAGGAAATTCTTAGTTCTGCACACAAACACGGATGTGCAGCATGCGTGTTGCAGGTGCCTCATAATTAAAAAAAACTTGAGCAATTTCGTAAACATTTAACAAGCTGAAAACATTCACGTATGGAATCCTAAAATAAGGCTCTGTATTTGCTGAAAACTTAACATATGTAAGTCTCTGAATTTCTTAATTTTAAAAACAATTCAAGGTTTTTTGAATTCGTCTCACCAAATGAGAAAAACCATTGTTAATTGGTGACCATAGTGAATTTTATGTCCACCAAATATATGACAATCAGGCATTTATACTTCAAATAATAAATGTAAACTGTACGGTAGCCGATTTTTTCATATTTACATCATTGTGAACACGGAAACTAGAATTGTTGAGGAAGTTGTGGGGCAAAAATTCTGAAGCTCCGAGCTGCATAATCATGCGGATGTCTAATTACACAGAATTAATGAGCACAAGTGAGCTTCTGGCCTCACTAGCGACACAGCACCACCCTCTCACGCTCTGCAATTTAGAGTCAGACCCGCGAGGACGAGTCTGTGACGATGCAAGCGAGTTAAAGCTAAATTCCTCGGGACTAATTGCAGTTCTTGAACATCATCTGCCACAAGGTTTTGAGGTGATGGCAACAAAATACCTGCGTAGTGAAGTGTAATGATTTCAATTTTGTGTTCTAATCAGGAAGCCACTAGCTGTTATTCTTGACGTATCCATAGCATTATGTATAGTTGAGTTTCTTGTAAATGAATGTGTAAATACTAATGAGATGAGCAATTTCAATGTTTTATTTCACGAAACGAGTTCAACAAGTATCAGGAATAGTTCTACCGGAATTAATTAATAACAATCAATAATTGATCCTCCATGCCCAATCGATGAAAATTATGTTGAAAGACCCCAAAGACAGTTGTTCCCAATTTAGGAAAGTAACCAATTTTTTTATACCAGAGCAAAAATGTAACGTTTTTTTGTTTCTCCAACTTTTAGTAGCTTAACATGCCTAAAAGTTCTCATGCTTTACGAAGAATACAGGGATTCGATTCTCGATTCATAATCATTTAAATCGACAGAAGTATGTGGCCTAGATCACGAAAAGCATGCACAAGAGCTCAGTTTTTCAATTACCCTTAGTACCAACACACATCAATAACGAATTGTCTCTAACTAGCTACTAGCTTTGTATCTTCCTGTAAAATCATCATTATAATTGATAATTTTTCTTATGAACGGTGATTTAGTAGCCATTCATGGGCAAACGAAATGAAAAATTTCCCGTTGGAAATTTATCATGAAACTAAAAGAGCAGCGACTTTTTGCGTCTAGTTTAGAATCGAGCGCCTCTTCTATCAAGCATTTTAGCGAGGACTCTCATAGTACAGGTTGTACAATAGTAATACTTCTACCTTGAATTTGTATGCACGTTAGAATTGCATGTACGTGATGCACAAGTAGAGTCGTGAAAATTGCCACACTCATGTCTGAAAATCTGCTTTACGTTAGGGTTTATCGTGATCAAGCGGTTCTACCTGTTACTTCTTTTTCTCAAAATAGTGGCTGGAAATTGGTAAAAATTTTATTTCATGTCGGCTTTTACGAAATTCAATAACTGCTATTAATGAAACTTACATTTAAACGTGTTCTATAGAACAAATATTCTTTCTTTTTGTCTTCAGTAAAACAAAAATACCATTTCACCTAAATCATAAATTCATGAATCATAAAAAAAATGAAACCCGGCAGAGCCTTAACCCTTTAGCGACTAAAAGGACAATTCGGTCGTCTTTCACGGTTTTTGGGAGAATTGTTCTAATAATTAAACAGTGAGCAATATGAGGTTGCTACTAGGTTTGAACGCTTTGGCATGTTACAGCGTCGTTCTTTTGGCTGCCTGGCTCTCAGCGTGCTTCATTCCATCAGTGTACAGACGGTCTTTGTGAGCTTAGACGTAGAAACTAGAAAAACAAATTGGTCGCTAAAGGGTTAAATCGAATGGATAAAAAGTAGTGTTAGAAGTAAAAAAAAATTAGGTTGTTCCACGTGATATGTGACATTTTCACCTACTGGTTATTTCAGTGTTTCGGTTGCATTGTTCTTTTTCGTAGCAAGTTAAACGGTAACCGGAACATCATCTTACCAGTATATTGATTGCGTAAAAACTTGAATAAGAAACAAGCTAGACAAGTGAATAAAGATGGTTCAATTTTGGCTCGCTGCAATACCCGTCCTCATACTCCTTAAGGCGCGGTCCCAAAGTTACGGAGCTTAAATCATAAGACTTTGGAACATCCTCCATATTCATATTTCTCCCACCGATTATCACTTATTTAAGCCCTTTTTTACTTTTATCTGTAATAAATTACCCCTTCATAAAATAAAAGCGGTAATTAAAGCATTCGATCAGTTTATTACAGCAAAAGTTGAAACAATCCTGGATGATAGAATATTTGACTTGAAGGAACGTTGAAAAAAGGTCATAAATGAACATTGATCATAGATTGATTAAATTAATAAGTTTTATTACACTTCTGAAACATTTTATTGCTTACCGTTCAAATACATTTTAATTTTGACAACCGAATAGTGTGGTTCTAGTATTAGGGAAGTGGTTCCACGTTTGTTTCAGGTATGTAGTCCGTTCGTTGTTATAGTGGATGTGTCGTTCCTCTGCAAGACAATAGAGTGGATAAATATTAAAGTATCAATTTAATATGTTCCAGTGTGCTGTGTGTAGTTTATTAAATAAATACGGCAGGATTGACAAGTATAATAAGAACAGACATGGAAATGATCCTAGAGAGGAGCAATCAGGCAACAAAGAGCATTAAGAGCATGTGGACTAAGCAAGCTCACGCAGCTCGAAAGTTCGAAGAAAATGTTGTTGCCTCCATGCTCTTGGCCATAGAATAAACATACCTAAACAAACTGAGATGTATATCTTAATGATTGAATCAGTTATTAAAAGACATGAACGTTAATTTCAACATGAAACAAAAATTGCTTCACAGTGTTTCCCTTCATATATGTCAACAGAAAAATAACAGAATGCTACTGAATGTCTGTAAGAAATGTTTTCTCATTCAGATGAAGCAAGAAATAATTAGAATTGGATTTTGTGGAAGGAGGTGGACTTAATACGAGTGCAGCACCTGGCATGAGCAGCGGTGGCGCCTGTAATTATTCCAGTCCCTCATTGCAATTATGGCTGCGGCAATTATGGCTGCGGCAATTATGGGAAGGGCAATCATGGAGGGATATGAATATGCTAAGCCAATCAGGTTATTATGACAATTGAAGTCATTAATTGGAAGAAAACATTCTAGACGATAAATTAGTTGATGAACGAAAGTCAGGAGGCATAAAAAGGTGTTTAAAAAATTAAGAAAGGTAATTTTGTGGGGAAGTCATTTTCTTCATCGCACGGCTCTTACATAAACCGTAAAAAATTATAATTTCAGAAAATCTCTCTTTATTGGACAGTAAATTTTAAATTTCTACTTTGAGATTGAGCATCGAACGACGAGTCAAAATTAGTGGGGCAAAACACGTCAGTGCATAAATACTAAAAAAGTTACAGCCTTCCATTTGATGTCTATCATAAATAAATGCATAAATATTTTAATAATAGGTTTTGTAATCACTACAATAAATTATCTGAACAACATCTTTCACGTTTGATGTGTGACACTTAAGGCGAAATTAATTAAATTTCTTTATGACTAATTCAATTTTTTCTTTCACTTTTCCATTTTAAAATGTTCCCTACGGGAAAAAATATTGAAATATTTTGTACTGCATTCCTGCAAAGCTTGGCTGTGTTTGAAGTTTGACGTCTTTAGCATGAGTGTTTGATATGTTTGACATGTTCACATTTTCGCATTCATTCATTATATTTTCATCTAGAAAACTCGTGCAACCCTGAACAAGTTGCTTGTTGTGAAGTAAAGATAATAACAATTCTTAAAATTATGTAAAGAAAATAACTACAGCAACAGTTTGTATCAAAATTTGTATTTTGAAATAAATTTGGATGCATAAACGTAGTTCGTGATGTTAGTCCACACATTTTGAAGGATCTTATAAGTTTTCATCATAGGGTTGTCGAGTGTAGAAAATAGTTAAAAAATGATCTAACACTTTTCATACAACATCCATCGTTGGTTCAAAAAAGGTCATGAAGTATTAGACTATCAAAGTAGAAGGCCACCAAAATCCCTTCATTCGCTACGGCCAAACGCGCCGTCCTGAGAAGAACAAGCTACACCGTAGAGGAAAGCTTCTTCGTTCAGCTAATGCTGCAGTCTTTTTAGAGCTTTTTTTGTTCATAACTTGAGTTTGCCGTCAGTGACAATAATGAACAGCGAGTTTTTCAACTAAGTTGTTATGACACAACTTCTCAGAAACATTTTGCAGCATCACAATTTTTAGCAACACTTTGGCTTCATTCAGGGCTTTGAAAAAATACAGTGGATTTTGCAGACAGTGACATCACGAGAACTGCGCAGAGGTGCAGTGACAATAATGCAATGAAATTGTTGTGATTAAGTGTTCCTGCAAACTGGTTTGTTTAGGGACAAAATTTCAAAGATTCTACAGCAAGAAGTCTCGCCATCTCTCGCAGCGATTGAGATTCCTTCAAGATTTAATTTTAAATAAAATTTCATGTAGTGCAGAATGTCGTATTGTCTAGAAATCAGCTTATAATTAATACTATCATTGAGTGCATCCGCTTGAATATACCTATACACATACATCAATACATGTATTAATAGAAGCGAAGAAACAAAGTGTTTGCTCACAACCACACGTCAGCATGGACGTGGAATATCCCGTGCTCATGTGCAAGTTAATAAACTACAAGAATTCTAGTCAGATCATCCTTTCACTTTTGTTAACAAATCCTTTTTCTTTCACATTTGATGTCAAATCCTCCTTTCCCCTTTCATCCGTAATAAGATTACCCATTTACCACCCTCCTCGGTTAACAGACGTTCTCTGTCCACACACTTCACTAATTATATCACCAGTCTTCCCTAACTCATGTTATCCGATCTTCTTGTCCCCTCACCTCTTTTATCCAATCTTCTTCTCCCCTAACCTCTGTTATCAAATCTTCTTGTCCCCTTATCTCTGTTATCAGGAGATAGTTAAGCAAAAATGAATTTTTTAAAATGTGTTCCTTCACCACAGTAAAATATTCGTATAAGGGTTATAATTGTAAGTTAACATAGTTTTGAGTCTTGAAAAACAGTAAAGTAGAGCTGGTCAGAAAAACAACTGACTTTAACAATACAGTACTTTTTATCAGGGTCCTTCTGTACATAAAAACTCGCTAGCATGCACTTGAACTGAGCTGCAAGAGAGGTTTTTGTTTAGCCATTAATGAGCATTTCTGCCCGAACCCGCGTCTCTGAGCTTCTTAACCGTATTTCTTCGTCTTGGATCAACGTCTCTTGGCGCTGGACTAGTTTTGTCAGCCCAAAACAAGCGTCTCACTACCCTGAACTTGCATTTTTTAACTTTCAGCTAGAATGTCTGACTCATGAACCAGCATATTTAGACCTCGAGGAAGGACCTACATCACTAGGAAGAGCAGAGTCTCTGTCAAGAACACGAACACTTCCTCCGGCTCGGTCCAAGTCGGCGGTTTTGGCGGCTCCATTATAAACTCATTGGCATTTTTAGACCCATTTTTGAGCGGCACTTCTCACGACATTGTTGGCGCTTTGGCACGTCAACGACCTGTAAAAAATAAGACATTGACTTGTACGGATGAGGAGACAGACAGCAAGCCTCACGCAAGAAATTTGTTACTTCAGTCGAGCGCTGCACGGCAAATTTAAGTCGTTTACCAAGTTCTAGTTTCCTAAATGTACTAATCCTATGACATTTTCTTTCAGCCCAACACTGACGACGACTTTTGGAATTTATAGATGTAGTTTGTGAAAATAAATAAAAGAATTGATGATAGGCTGAATACACGTTCCGACGAGCATACACAAGGCACACAAACTCTCTTATTTATCTTCTTACTCTACAATGGTAAATCATCTCATGAATTAAATTCACCCCGTTGTCCGTCCATGACAATAATGACAATAAATAAAAATGTGTAAGCAGGCAAAAATATGAACTCATGAAAATTTGGATTTGTGCTAATATTGGGTTTGAATTTCTGCGTATATTTGAATATTACTTTTTGTTTCATAGTCAATTCTGTAAGCATTATCAAACAATCAATTTAATTAATTAAAGTCCAATATCTAATCTGGAATATATCTGAGATTTTTGGGAACGTTGTTTTTGTAAATCCTTGAATTGCTACACATGTGTTCAACTACATAAAATTTAATATCTCTGTCGCGCAAGAAAAATTCCACAGCGCAGTAATGATCGTGAATTTAAACAGGTTTCATACATACCAAAATTTAGAAATTGATTGAATCAATTCGTTTCAGATTTTTAACATAGATAAATATTCGATCTAAGCAAAAAAATCTCAGTAGAGAATAAGATTTAAAAATTTTATTACTTAGAGACATATGTAGATTAATAGTAGTTGCACAAACTTTATCTGAGTGTAAAGGACTTTGAAGTTTGAAAATGTTTTTTTATATATCTATTGACCAATATATTTCAATACTAAAGAATGAAGGGCTTAGATTTACGTAAAACAAAATTTGTTTTATCAATATATGGTTCGCCTGGTTCTAAGATATTCCTCAAATGTTCCTCTAAGTTTTTCTTCCCTCTCGAGGAAATGCTCAATTTTCTGGTCTTCATAAATTGGTCGAATGCTGGCAATTATTTTATGCCCTGTTAGACGTCTTGTATTGTGTCTTCAAAGCTGAAATTTTCACAAACTCATATCAGTAAGATGCTTGAAAATCCCATTATTCTAACCAAGAAACTATATACCAATGTTTGAGGAGTGTGAGGACGAGTATTATCGTGCTCAGAGTTTTGTCATCAACACATGTTAGTCAAGGAATTTGTCCCTCGTTTTTTTTCTCACGTGAAGACAAACTCACAACAATACATTGCAATTTTTTCATTTTGCCAAAAATAAATAATGGACGGCTCCTATGCCTGAGCTTTATGCTGAACTAATTAACTATTTTGATCGTAGAACTCCCCTTATGCGATGCTTGACGTATTCATTCGCGCTTATGCAGATCAGCAAATATCTATGTACATCTGATATGTCTGTGTCGATCCCCTATGTTTATGTAGATCTGCTATTTCTATGTAGGTCTGCTACGTCCATGTAGGTCTGCTACGTCCATGTAGGTCTGCTACGTCCATGTATGTCTGCTATGTCTATGTATATCTTCTCTGCCTTATTCTATAGTTTTACTTGTTACACAAAGCATTATTTGCTTAGCGATTTGCTGTAGAAAATATCCCATTTTCAGATGTAAGTAGAGCATGGACTTCTTCAGCTTGTTTTCAGGCTGTTTCTATCGAATTTTTTCAAACCTAACCATTCAATTGACCGTGTATTGTATTGCACTATGATTAATTTTTTTATTTTTCTTGATTTATTATTTGAACTCTCATCTCATGGAGAAAAATACTTCAAAATAAATTCCCTAGTCCCATAATATTCGAGTCTGTAGACGTTCGCTCTAACTACCTATCATAAATACATTGCTTCTTATAAGACAATGTTACAAAATTGTACTCATTTATTACAAGGTTTACTAGCGCTGTTAATTTATTTCAAAGTTCAAATATGCAAGACACGTCCTTGTCTAGAACAAAAAGACATAGAGCGCGATCTCCAGGCCGTGGATCAACAAACGCCTTTCTAACTTACTTCTGCCCTCTTTAAACGCTCGTTTTTGCACCACTTAGATTGCATGTAAATGAGGGGCTTTGATCCCCTATCCCCTCGGAGCCCTGCAACTCCAACCCCATCTTACCAAACATCGTGAGACTCTCAGCATCCAGTCTTCCTGTCATGATCGCGCTGAGATGTTCGAAATGTACACGGCATCCCTCCTCGGAAGCAAATCGTTAATTTAGGACAATTGACTTATTAAAATGATTGATAATGTTTTTTGACTATACATCATCGGTATTGACATAGTTCTTTCCTGTAAAATTTTAATTGCTTGCATATGTAGTTTTCAGAGTAGGCATTCAATATTGAGACCTATTCTTGATTGGAAATGTTTTTTATTCAAAGTAGCAGAGCTTCCATCAAGACACTAATGCTATTTTTCATTCTGAATATTATCCCAATACTATAGAAAGTGAATATGGCAAGTTTTCGAGCGTTATCCTACTGATATCTTTACTCCTTGCTGAAAAAACCGTTGTATTACAGTAGTAATTAATTTTTATTCCTAATGACAATACTTTAACTATATGATCACTAGACTTTGGAAGCAACGCCATGGCTTCAACCAATATGAGCGTACTATAGCTGTATTAAATAAATAGTAATGAATGTTTGCATTGTTGGGAAGCGGAAAATATTTTTTATTTAAAACTAATAGCTCTCTCTATTTGTTGATTTGAGTATTATTACTTAAAAATTGGTTATCACTCTTCGCCCACGTCTCTTTCATTAATTTAAAAACGCCGATATTTATTTTGCAGGATTTCTCTGTTGTTTGTGTCAACAACCATCATTTTCGCTGGCCTAGATTTTCCAATACGAGTATTTCTCCTCAAAAATTCATTCTAAATTTTACCGAAAATTCGGGACTCTTATCTTCGCCTGAAAAATATATAAAATCAATACTCGAATCATTATTACGTAAACTGCCTCTACTGGTTTGAAAAAGTAGAACACATTTTCGTACTCAACTTACTATGCCTCGTCTTAAACAAGGAACAACACGAATACTAAACTAGTTGAGTAGCAGAGTTAATCCTAAAAATTCCGGTCACTTTCTAAGTTGTGTAGGTTGGTATTGTTTAGTTTTGATTAACGGAGTCACAATCTAAAATGGAATAACCGTCATTAATTACATGTATAAGGTTATTGTAACTCATGCAACCTAAGTTCATCGCATGATTTCCTCAGGATGACATTCATTGCTGTGTAGACGTTCATATCTACTCGATAATGTACTTCTTAAAGTCCAGTCATAATATCAACAAGAATAAATAATATTCTTTTCTCTGTTGAACACGCTATGTAAATTTTGTTGATGACATAAAATTGCCACTAGATATGATCACGCACGCAACTAGAGGTGCGATGCATGTAGACCACCTAAGCTTCCCCCCCAAAATTACATTTTTATCAACCTTTCATCTAACTCGACAAGACTCGTGTTCCTCCTTGGTAATCAATCACACTCCGGTACGGGTGTTACCCCTCCGTTACCCTCCAGTGTGGGTATATTTATTGATTCCTTTTCCACAACAAAATTACTGCATTTTCTCAACCAAGAATCGCTGTAAAATGTCACAGATCACCAAACAGAACGCGTACCCTCATATGATTTTGTAAAAGTTTGTTTCAGTGATAGTTTCTGTTTGGCAACAGAATTCATACTTAACATGTCGTCCATGTGATTCATACAATTCATGTCGATATGTCCTAACATGAAATTCATACTTAACATGGCTAAACTAATTATCTATAGAGGATTTTCCTCTGTCAAACATCCCTGAGTTTGTCTTTGTGTTGAAATCATTCACATCCTTTATTTCCATTTTATTTATTTTTTCACTCAGCCTGTAAAGAATCATTTTACATGAAGGTTATTACAGGTAGAATTTTAGAACTGAATGGTTTTCTCGAACAAATTTACTTCTTATTTTTAAATTCTTCAACCTCCATTACTGATTTTTGGTTGATAAGCATCTCTTGAAGCTTCAACTTATCATTTACTCTTCAAGTTTACTACGTAAATCATCCTTTCCTACTACGACTCATCAGTGTTGTGATGGAAGATGCCAAGTCATTCACGTCTGTTTTCATCCTAAGAACCCACTTCCACTCCACCTACGAATAATGTTCATCCACTATGTGCCCTTTTTCATAAAATCCACATACGGTACTCATCCATCACCCAAATGTTTAGTACCTCATCCTCTTGCTCGTCTCATCAGCATTCCAGTGGATGAGGTCATGCTGCATCGCTTTTTCTGGCCTGGATCACGACAATCCACAGCCGTCGCGGTCGCTGGAAAAGAAAACTCCAGTCTCGAGACAAAGAACATCTCCTTCGGAAAACTGGTGTTCTTAGAGAACGTGAGAGAGCAACGTTCTTAGAAATGTGCGTTGTTAACACACAATACTCTTTGTTAGGGATGAAAAGAGTTCTTCAATTTACTTTGAAACTATTACATTTGTATCGGACGAGGAGTTCAGGAGTGCTCGCATGTCTGTATGTATATACACCGTATGGACTAAATAGAGCTGCAAATCTTCGAAAATAAATTTTAGCTCTAAGTGTATTTGTAAGCAGAATTTTCCTAATCTCGATACCGTAATGAATTTGATTGTGCAATCTAGTCGGTCTCTTCACTTTACGTTTCTGGAGTTCTGCGATACGTACATACACTGTATTATACTAAAAATATAATGCCACCTGCATCGTCTGAAGATACCGGTGTTTTGAACAATCCATTCGGAGAAGACACAAGTTCATGACCTTCAAAGTGCCACGACCATGTGCACACACAAGGGCAGATTTATGAAAACTTCATATTTTTGCAGCACTCTGTATTATTTTCGAACTACTGCTGTAGTCTTACCACAGTGGTGAAGGGATTGCTCAGGCTTGTGAACGGCAGTGCAGTAGCCCAAGAGCGTAGCAAAACAGCTGAACCTATGACATTAGCGAGCCGCTTTGCCATACGAGACATTATTATATACCTATTTCATGCATATTGTGTGAGCACATTTATATGAATATTGTCTAGTATACTAAAAATTGCAAAAGTGAACTCATGAAAAGGAAAGAAATTGGGTTTCGTAAGCTGAGACATCGCTCAATTCGAAAACTATTCAAGCAGGATGTGTGTAGAACACATCCTTTTATAAATCCGTAGAGGATCGGTCTGTGTGAATGAGAACTCATACTCCTCACGTGCATGGATTGATTGAAATACTAGCGTGCTGCTTGTTCATGTGATGCAAACAATCCAGCGTGCACGATACTATCAAGTCGCTCTAATGCTGGTCATGAAAGTGCTCAGAATAATTTATTAACTCATTTTTTACAAACGTTAGTTTTTAGGCTCTGTGGTTTTCCAAAATTAATAGGTTTTTGAAATGGTAGGAAAGTAAATTTTACATCTGAAGAGTGATTATTCATTTTTTTCCGTTCAAAACAAATTTGACGAATGAACTCATGTGCATGTTTTTTCGAGCAGTTTCACTCATTAGAAAGAGCTTCCACAGTTTCAGACAAAAATATTGACCTATTCGAAAGTAATGAATTACATCCTGACTGTTTGGACCACCCACAATACACACGAGGTAGTTCTTTACCAATCTATTTGTAGACACAATGATTGTTGAAGCGATAGTCTGAAGAGATGTCAAGGAGGCATTAAAGCGTCCATCTTTCATCGCGTTGCGTAAAGACTTTTGTCATTAGAATAAATTTGGAAGTTGCATTTATCTAATATGCCATTTGTAGGGTTGAAGTCCTACAAACATTAAAAAAACATTTGAAGTCCTACAGTCCTACATTATTCCTTACACTCTTGAACACATTTCCAAGTCTGTAATGATGAATCATCCTTCAGTTGAAGTAAAAAGTGCTGCTGCATTAGCTGTTGCTCCATGAAGTGCTTGGATGAAAGGACGTCCGTAGACTTAAAAAATTACGGCCTCATTACGGACAACGGCTTCAAGAATAAAATTTATTAATCTCAGATGCAGCGTATTTCAACAGTACGAGTTGTTCTCAGCCTTTATTTCTATTTGGGTGTGCAACGTGCAAAAATCAAACACAGTAAGCGATGTCAGACGCAACAACAGTTCATGAAATTAACTAAATTTAATTCACAAAAAAATGTAATATATATTTATATTAAGAAATCTGTACGTTTTACGAAAAATGATTCGTGTGACGAAAGGAATAGCAGACAATATGCTAACCGACGTAATCATATACTTAATTGTGAATGAAAAAGATGTTTTTCTATGAGTATAATTTTTATGAAAATTTTACTTCAAACTATGATGCATTAATGAATTAGAGTTTATTCATTAACAGGTAATATTTAATCGACAGTTCGAAATGTCTTCACTCATTGGTAGGAAATTCCTTGAATCACAATGTATAAAACTTCACATGCAAAATCTCTGAAAAAATATTCTTGCATACAATAACCTCTAATTTGATGCATCTTAGAAATACTAAGTTAATTTTCCGACACTGACATCTTTGTATTCGAGTTCACTGGTGAAGTCAAAGTATCGAACCTTGTTCAACCAACGCGCGTGGCTCAGGAGGGAGAAGACAGGCCTGACTGCTCGTTTTTTGTTCTTTTCATCATTCTCAAGCTTTATCATCATGCAAAATAGGCACAGAAGTCAATCATGCTCCAGCATGACTCGTTGTTGCTTTGTGTCTCCAGCTGGTGGAGATGTTCAACAATGTCAAAATCTTGAGTTTCACCAATAGGAAGCAACAGCATTGAGCCCAATTTTCGCCAAAGATCTTTTCCTTAATCAGTTTCGTCTTCTCATCCCTAGTGCAGTGGGCAAAATTAATAGTTCCTGCTCATTTTTTAGATAAAAACAGATCATTTCGAATCTTTGTTCACGGAAAAACCTACGAATTCGTTTCCTTCATAAGTCTCACGACTGGACGAAATGGAAATAGTAGCGTATGGAAATTCTGGTAGTGTGATTATGCACAAAGTTTATCTACTCTGATACTTTGAGAAAAATCAATCAGCCAAAAACGAAGTTCATTCAGCGTAACAAAACAAAGTAAATGACTAGTTCTCTCTATCCTCTCTGACGAAAAGGAGTGTGCAAAGTTACACGTGTGCATCTTCGTATCTAAAAGAATTCTCATACGCGTCATAACTTTTCCCTGCTCAGAATCTTGTATATTTTGTACTGTAGTGTTGTTTATTTTGAACTTTGACGAGCATTGTGTTTACAACTTTATTCTCCCTGATAATAAAATGCTACGAATAGATAGAAAATCTCAGATTTAATCTTGGCGCTGCAAAACCGCGATCGTACAAATGATTTTCGCAGCTTAAGAAAAATGTTGAAATCATTTTCTTCGTAATTGTGCACTGATTGTGAACAGAATGGAAGCATTTGTGATCTTCCCCTCGCTGAAAATAAAACTCTCGACTTTTGGACAAGTCTCAGAGACGGGGAAGATGAGCACAACTGTTGTAATGGTGCGTGTGATGTGGCTTGTGTAATGCACATCAGCACGTCTCAACCAAATGATGTGTGTTACAGTGTTCGTAAAGAAATAATTCGTTGATGATTTGTCATGTGTGAAAGAATAATGGAGGTAAGTAGCACGTACTCTATACTTGAGAATCTAGTTCAGTTTTAAATGAATAATGAGTTAATATTTTATAAATGATTCCTGATTTTATGTTACGTTTATGAAGTTGAAGTCTAGACAGCCTTGGTTTGGCTGCAGCGTAATGACTAGAATTAAAACTTAGTACTCAGAGAATCTGAACTAAAATGACGGAAGTAACAAACTTTTTCCCGTACGTAAATTCTTTGATATTAACTATTTTTCGAAACAAGTACTTCAGCGTTGATTTATTCAAAGTATAGACCAGCAAATTGGGTTTCGAATTCCTTGGATAGGATTTTCTGACAGGAATAAAATTTAGGTAATAGACTATATGACATGGCGAATCAAAATAAATAATTGTAAAGTTAGTAGGAGAGCTGGATTTTCTATTTATTAGTGCGAGGATAATAATGACGATATCCTATATACATTCACTTTAAGATTCGAGAGTAATATAAATGATAAATCAAAAATATAGAGACAAAATTGAAGTTCAGAAGAAACACTACCACTTGAATATTGTATTGAAAAAGATTCTGATGTGAATTGATCGATCCTACAAACTTTCATGGGAATTGATGATCAAAAAGAAAAGTTGACGTGTAGAGAAAGTACAATGTTACGAATGAGTTTGAATTAAAGAAATTAGTTTTGGAGACATCGTCTAGCAAATTGAAGCTTGAATTTGTGAATTCAATTTTCAATCGTTATGGACATGAATGAAAACAAAATTAAGTTTGGTAGAATTTAATAGAGAAATTAAATGTTGAATAGTTTAGTTGGGATTCCGGCTAGAACAAATGAGTTTAAATTTAAATCTTTTTCTAAATTGGAGCTCTGAGACGAAAACGAAATCCCGGAAATTATCGTAAAAATTATGGAGTTTTTCTTTCCTGTGATTCAGCTAGAAAAACACCTACTCAGAAGGAAAATATGAGTTCTCTGAAAAACTACCGTAGATTTTTTTCGTAGTAGGAATAAATTTTTGTCTGTTCTTTTTTATTTTATTCATAGTAAAGGCACATCAAAAATGTGTTAATGTACATGGAGCTTATGGAATAGCTTATGGAATATGCTTATAGAATATGCTTATGGAGCTTATGGAATATGCTTATGCCCACACTGGCACAGCTCATCTGTGAGTCACAGTATAAGTCAAACTTCTCAGCTCCTACATGTCGACAAGACGCACATGTTCACCACAATTCATCCCGTATAATTTCCCTTTTTATTAATTTTTTGAATTTTTATATTCAATACAAATTTTATTATCGAGCGTGTAACATATCAGCCAAAAAACAATACTGAAAAACTTCGTTCATATTTGAGAATAAATGTATTATTTCCTCTCATTAGAGTTCGTCATCGACATAGTGTGGACACCCTCAAGCATCCCAACACAATATTACCGTAGCCTCGATCCAGTTTCTTAAATAAGTCCCCAATGATTGTTTATTGCTGAAATTTGCTGGTGATGAAGTCCCTCATGTATAGTTTATTTGAAATTTATATCAACTAAATTCTTGATACATGGAACTCCAATGACTATTACGGTTTAGTTCTTATATATACTGGTATTTTTAAGTAGTGATTAGCGTTGTCACGATTGGGAAATTTAAGCAGGGCATGAAAATGTTTTCTACTAATTACCGGCTTTTTTTGCATATATCTAACTGAACTCAGGATTTTGATCATACAGGCCTTCATGGCTGCAAAACTTCTTGTAATGTTCTCGTTCATCGCACTCTTGCAATATGAAATTATTATTCTTATTCGCTTTTCAAGTCTAAGAATTTTTGAACTATTAGCATTTTGCAAATAACTCTTTAAGTATACTGTAGACATTCAGTACAAAATTTTACACGAGGAATTAAAACTACAATACGTATATATTACGCCCTCGCGTGACCCATATAGGATACGAAATTACATATACTGTATTCGATTATAAATTATCTAGTTAAAACAATACAAAAATAATAAATGTTTCCCATGACTGTTAGTCTCCAAGTGATGAGTCAAAGAATATTTTGCATGTTGAGGCTCATCGTACAGCTGGCAGTACAAGGCTCCAATATTATACGCAGTTCATTCAATGTTAGAGGATATAGGCTAGAAGCTTCTTTCCTCTATGAGAATTTACCACACTAATGAAGGCGAAATATTTTAGCTTGAAAAAATTAATTAACACATTCCTATGGAAGTTAATGAGCAATATTAATGCGCGAGGCCTGTTTTGAAGTAAGATAATTTTTTATTTCAAGTTCTTTAGATTAACCTCACTCATTACAAACATGTCAATAACATCGGTAACTACAAATTTTGCATTGATTGAAGTTTATAAATAAGAAAAAAGTGTCCGACCCTGACAGACCAATAGACAAAAAATACTGTAATCCGATGCTATACATATTGTATTTGTTGTTCATTTTAGAGTTTACTATTAACTGTTGAAAGCCAGGGTGTGGCAGGCAGCAGATCTAATGCTGATACAGAATAATGCTACATCAAACACAAAAGAACTGAAAAGCCTTTCCATATATTAGTAAAATAATTCTCCTGCTCAGAATCACTTGTTATCACAGTTGTTATCCTAATCTAAGGAAAAAACAAAAGATTCTTTTACAAGTTCAAGAAATTATAATTAATGAAACTTATATTTTTGCCATTTTCTTTGTAACTAAATTTGTACGTTCATTCTTTTATCCGCTAAATAGGAGCAAAATCCTTGGGGAAATCACCTAGCTAGAAATTATGCTTTCAGAATATATATCCTGTAGATTTCAGCATTTGATCCTTCTCAAAATGTAAATTATTCCTAATGTACTACAGTACTGCATGACCGTTTGATCCTACCATAAATATGCTATTAACTACTATAAAGATGTTATTGACTTCCATAAAGATGCTTTTGACCCTTGGTCAATAGCATCTTTATGGTAGTCCAAATGCTATTAAATTGTTTGCGTTAAACTTCTGTCGAGATAAACCACGTTGGCAGATATATTCTTCATTCTTTATATTCACTTTAAGAGATACGCAACGTACTCGTCTTCATTGCACAATACAGTTGACGAGTACGTGTTGTATGACTCGTATGATCGACGGTGCACGTAAGTCATGGTACGTGCACCGCTTATCTGTGTGACCTACTTATTCTGTGTATTTACTGTCCTGTGTATCCTGTGTATCACCACACATAAGCAGCTCTGACACACATGTCATCGCGTTCTATACCTCGCATACGATAGGTCTTACGCTTCAACTTGGCGTGCACAAGTCAAACTGAAACAAGGGCAAAAAAACACAACTGTTAAGTGGAAAGTAAGGTATGAGAGGAAAGAATTCAAGAGAGAGTTATTTTAGATCGGAGGGTATGAACAAAGAAAGTCCCTGAAATAAATGAGGTAAAATCGTCGTAGTGCCCACCAATGCGACATGTGATGAGAGACGCATTCAATCATTGTTATTTAACTATAAATTTGCATTTTATTCAGAGCCTTTTGTATATAACAGTTAGAAACATGGACTTTGACACCGTGCATTCAAAGTTTATATCTCACAGAACATTTTAACACAATTTTGTCTCATGAAATTTTTTTACTTTGGACATCGTTTTACAGTGATCACAGAACTTAATAAATCAATTTCCAACCCCTTAATTTACCTAAAGCAAGTTTACGGTTGCTTGTGGCCTGTAATCAACCATCGTTTACTGAATCATTTTATAAGAAATATTAAAATTCCTTTAGCCTCTAATGCACAGCCTTTCGAAGTCATAACCACCCGAAGAATGCCTCGTTATGTTCTAACTGTACTTAAGCTTTCAGAAGGTTATAAACGGCAAAAATATCAATAAGTTATTTCTATACAATGGAGAAGATTTTGCTTACTCTTATCATGTCAAGAATGCTTGGAAACTTAATTACGTGTCCTCATTAAAAGTATTTATCGAACTCTGCTAAATAGAAGCACCAGAAAAGATCACATGATAATAACTGATCGCAAGTTAAACAAGGAGAGCCAATTAACTCGACCAGAGGTAATCTGCACAATGCAGCCCCATGAACTTCAGAGCATAATTACGATCAGCAATATAATCGTGTTTTTTTAATTGACCAGCGAGCTAGAAAGACTGGATTAATCATCAAAACCCAGTCGTTGGGAAGCCTTTGTTACTCGGAGTCGTTGGGGACGTGAATGTTTGGCGTATAGTTAACATACTTAACCTAAGTATGCCTTGTTCTTGCGGGTCAATGTACATAATGCTTTTAAAGTATAGGCAATTGACATTTATTATTGATATTGGTTCTCACCCATAACTAGTTAAGTTAATAGATGTAACTAGATGTTACATTATATTTTTAAATTTTGGTGTTTTAATTTTGATGTTAGATTATTTTCGTTGCAATTCTGGTCATGAAATTCATTGTTATAGTTTGGAAAATAATTATGTTTGAATTAAGTTATAGTGGTTTCAAAAATGTTATGAGACTTCTTCATACCATTAAAATTCGCACTTAATGGCAAATTAATGTTGCAAGAACGTTCCGTGAAATTACATTTTTACTTTATAAATAATTCACTCGAATAACTAGCAAAAATGTAATTGGATACGCAAGTAAATTGACAGTTGAAAGTGAAGCGTAAAAGATGATGCATGCAATAAAAAATCATTAGAATTTCTGCATAACAATCTGATAAATAACGTACTAAAAAAATATATCATCCTTCATGAACAACAACAAAATAAGAGTGCCACAAATTTTAGCAAGGCCCATTTTTTGCGGGACGAGCTATTCAAAACTGTGACCTGCCAATATTTGTTGAAACGGAGCAAGCAATCAAGCTGTTCTCAGATGTGCGCATCTCAAGGAAAGATTTACTGCAATGCTGAGGTGGGCGCAGGTCTGGTCTGTACTACAGATCCTGGTCATTATCTTCCCTGTTCTCAGTTCATCCGATTACTGCTATAACTTTTGCGTTATCAGAAACTGTGGAGTTCAAATGTTAAATAAGGTCTTCTTTTTTATGTCGTACTTGTGCTTATGTCATTTGTTCGGTTTATCGGGGGATTTTACAAGTTGCGTTTATTTTCTGTACTTAATTACCGAGTCTCTACTCATATTTGACCGTTATTTAATCATTTCATCTTTTACGTACATCCTTTGTGAAAGCATTGAAGATAACATGGATTTTTCTATTATCGCAAGATGAGGGATTTTTTGTTTACAATAAAATGACTCTATAATAATATAAGTAATATAGAAATGCACCTTATAAAAAGGATGTTGGCCGTCTACGGTTAAAGAACTGTGTTTTGTGTTGCAGTGTAGGACAAAGTCACACAGCTGTACCCTGGCCACCACACGTCACTGCAGGCAATAAAGTTCGAAAAGAAATGGGCGTTTTGCGTCTCTCTGAACACAGTCTTGGCTAGTCTTGAGCGGATCAGGAGATTTCGACGACTGACTGGAACACTGAACGCATCCCCGTCGATTTACCTTTAAACATAGGACTATTTTTACTCCGGTTTACAATTGTTTTGGTTAGCAGTTGCAGTTCGCCACGGATACACGTCTATTTGAGAACCTCCGTGCAATTGAACAGTGTGAAGGAATCTTTGAAACAGAAAACTATTGATTTGTTTTCGACGTTTATTTTTCCAAGTCAAAATGCTTTCAATTTTATAAATTGGGTAACAAATACATACTGAATTTATAAAGTCTTATAGTATAATAACTCATTTTTTTAGGTAATCATAAAATTTATGAAAAACATTTGATTTTGTTATTAGTTCAGTGAAGAGTTCACTTACAGAATCATATTGAGATGAAGTTAATACTTTATGGAAACGTGTAATTAAATACAAGAGACTGAACTCAAAGGGCTTGTAGCCTTGCTCTATCACAAGCTCCAACACATTCAGCAGCTACTGAGTGGCTACATTCATCAGGGTTGCTTCAGTATCTACTTTCAAATCAGTGTGCATTTTCTAGACGTGTAGTTAGAAGAACCTGAATGTGATGTATCATTCCTTACTAAAACGTCTAACTCTGTTTATAAAGTTAATCAAAATAGTTCACTAACACCTTTATGACGGTTGTCCCATTTTCTCATAGTTGTTTCATCCCCACACTGGATCTAAACCTCGTTGGGGTCGAACGGTAATTTGAAGTTTGAACTTGTCGTTTAAAACTCTTTGGTTTATTCAGATTGCTACGAAATGTTAGTAAATTTTAGCCTTTTTCTATTTCTAAGAGTTGTAACTCCCGTTTGCGAAGAACTGAACAACTCAAAGGTGCCTTCAAACAACTCAGGATCTGGAAATAATGCGTAATAGTTGTTTGTCTAATTTCAACTACAATGGGTGAATATCTTTTGCTTTAATTTTATAACTTCAACGTGATGACAATGAAAACTAGATTCAACTACGATTTAAAATTATTAAAAACGTTATTCACCATCCATAAAGTAAGAATTTATCATTGATTCACAGACTAAGCAAAGATTTAAACCTTTTTACTTATGATACATACCTTAACAAACACTGAAGTTCCAAATTAATTAGTAGAAATCTTTGAACTTAGAATTAAAATGTCAACCCCAGCTACATTTATCAGTTTAACTTTACCTTTAAAATAGTGTAACTTTTGTCAGTTAATATCTATTCTACGATAATGGACGGAAATAGACAGTTTTTAACGTTAGTTCAGTACTGAGAACTTGGCTACAACGTATGAGAGCTTGCAAATAAAAAATGATCGAAATCATCATGATTGCTGAACAATTTCTGAAAGACTATGATCTAACTGGTTTTTATTCAGGAAGATTATTAGAACCACATAAATTTCATGAGGTTCAAAGTTGCACCGCAAATGATATCGAACAAATCGAAAAGCAGCAATTTTAGTAAGCGCATGAGACTAAAACAGGTTACTTGGGTTATGAAACTGGGAACCTCAGTTTGAACTCCTCCTCCCAATGTAAAATAAATCTATACATTTTATTGAACGAAGTCACGCTTGCTTTCAGGCGAGGAGAAGCGTGTTGAGTTCCGCTGGGAAATGTACCTTTAGTATTATTATTACCTAAAATAACAAGCCTAATTGCGTCGTAGTGAAATTATCGTTCAGAAGGTTGAAATTTGTTAATTGATCCTAACATGAGTCACACTGGCTGTACTTGAATACTCAAATGATACTCAAAGAGGTTTCTCAAGCTGGCTGTGTTTGCGCAGTAATTTATCGCAGTGTACGAAGACGCCAAACAACACGCTCTAATATTCAAGACTGAACCACGACCAAATTTGTCTGAGCTTTTCCAGTAAAAATTAGATCAGAGGCCTCCCTTACTCTCTGCCATGTCTTAGATTTGCGTCCTCATATGCGCCTCCAAATTTGTAGTTTAGGTTGCCCGTGGCTGCGAGAGATGAGAGACTTTTAATTAGCAGGTCTCTGCGTCATTACTTTCTTGTTGAGGCTCTGATAGGTGCACAGCCTTTCGATCCTCCTTCCTGGTTGAGGAGAGAGAGACTTAGGCAAAGCTATCTGTGTTCCCATCTCTCCTTCAAAGCCATCCATCTCGAGCTCACAGCTGCAAAAAGCACCTCAGCCCTACAAGTTATAGATCTCTAAGGCAAGCATGATGCTACCGCTGTTGGCTCTTCTGCTACTGGAGATGCAGCTGGTGCTACTTTTGCTTTTGGAGCTGCTACTGTTAGTAGCGCTGTTGCTGATGCAGTAACTGTTAGCGCTACAATTGGTGATGCTGCTGTTGATGCCACTGTTGTTAATACCGCTGTTGTTTGTGCTTCTGCAGTTAGTGTAATTGTTGTTGACACTAATGTTTGTACTGCTTTTAGTGGTCCCACTGCAGCCATAATTCATCTCCTGGGAGCCAAAAGTTTACCCTCGTTGACGTGCGAACAAACTCAAGTAAAGATCACACAAAACTCCCCGCAATGACACCTCTTCAAGCACAGGATGCTTCCAACTATACAAAGCACTTTCAGCAGCTAAATTTACAGCAGTTTTTTATGATATTTTAAAATTGTGTGCTACAAAATTATTATCGTGTGTATTATTACGGTAATTAAAATCTTTTTTAACAATTTTATACACCTAACTTTGATTCTTAGTGTTTTGTTCTTTCAATGTGCTAGTCCACGTAGTGAATGATGATTATTAGTCTTGATTTATTAAAGGCTGGCTTGTTTTATTACCATGCACGTACGATTGGAGAATCGGAGGACAGAAATTGTCTCAAATTCTCCATACTCATATATATATATGTATATATATGTATATATATATATACATATATATGTATATATATTCATATTCATATTCACATTCACTTTCATAGTCATATTCAGACTCAAATGAATATTCTTACACGCCAGAGAAAAGGGCGATTTTATGATCGTCAAGGAATGTAAAGAATACGAATTTCAAAATTTATATTCTGCACCTCTTTCATCAGCAATAAATGACAATTTTGAATAAAAGTTCCTCGCTTATTAAGAGAACAAGATACACGAACACGTGTATGTATTCCTTAGGCTGGGAGTTTTTCCTCTGAAGCCTCCGAGCGACTGATGATTCAGTCTAGTCTGTATTAGGATATTGTGCTTTCACGATGTACATATTTGAATGTGCACTCATAGCGATAAATGTACGTTTATGTTAACGAATTTAACATGTCTGTTTGGTAATTTAGTCAGTATCATTGTAAGGAATAATTTTCAAAGTGGACATGTTGATGAAGACAACGGCTCAGTACGCTCTCACGTACGTAGGTCTTGGATTGTTCATCATAATTATTCCAGTTTTTCAATCATTAATTGTTTAATTATATATTCTTTAATTAAATTTAATTAATTAATTAAATTCAGGTACGTATGAAAGTTGTGTGCTTCTTTTTCTATTAAAAAAACAGATAAACGAAAAATTTCGACTGCGCTTCAGAGTATTGCATTACACTTCGTTCAGATGTATTAAAGATAGACGTACACTAAGTAATATTCAATTTGTATAATTATGTGAACAAAATTTAAATTTTATAAATAATTGTTTAATAATATAAAACAACTATTTTCTATTTACCGCTGACTGACATTTCTTACTAGCCTGTTCACCACCGATGTTTTTTATCCAGCTGCTTAAAAAAAGAATATCTTTCCGTACTCAACTGTGCTTGCACCTCCGCAGATGAAGGGAAAAGTTAAGCAAGTGTCATGTGTGAGGAATGTTGCCACCATTAGGCACTTTCCTCGTAGTAAAATTTAAGCTGCGCTGCCACTCTTGCAGCACTCGTGACTCGCTCAACTTTCTCATTGCCCTTCCATTTATGCAAATTAAGCTTTGTCTCCCCTATCCCTCTCTCATTCCCCCACCTCCTTCTCTCTTCCGGATCTCCTCATGCAGACAAGCAGCGTGCCTGCAACCCTCGTTCGACTTGCTCTCCCACCTCTGTTACGACACCATTTGTATTCAGTATTAGCAGGACAAGTCCTTACGTCGGTCCACCAGTTTTCACGGACTTGACTTGACGTTTGCATCTTGTAAAGACATCAGACGAGTTCTGTTTTGACGCTGCGTGACATCCATAGCCAGCACACCGACACTTCTAAAGGTGGCCGCATAGTTCTACCGCTCGATGCAACGAGTTTCAGCTCTAACGCAATCAGTGTGGTTTAAGCATACACTAATGTGCATCACGAAATCAGTGTTTAAGCATACACTAATGTGCATCACGCAATCAGTGTGGTTTAAGCATACACTAATGTGCATCACGCAATCAGTGTTTAAGCATACACTAATGTGCATCACGCAATCAGTGTGGTTTAAGCATACACTAATGTGCATCACGCAATCAGTGTGGTTTAAGCATACACTAATGTGCATCACGCAATCAGTGTTTAAGCATACACTAATGTGCATCACGCAATCAGTGTGGTGGGAGTATACACCAATGTACATCACGCAATCAGTGTGGTTTAAGCATACACTAATGTGCATCACGCAATCAGTGTGGTGGGAGTATACACCAATGTACATCACGCAATCAGTGTGGTTTAAGCATACACTAATGTGCATCACGCAATCAATGTGGTTTAAGCAGACACTAATGTGCATCACGCAATCAGTGTGGTTTAAGTACACACGAATGTGCATCACACAATCAGTGTAATTTAAGCATACACTAATGTGCATCCTGCAATCAGTGTGGTGGAAGTATAAACTAACGTGCATCACGTACACAGTGGGGTAGAAGATGTATATACCAAAGGGGATCACATAAACAGTGTGGTAGAGAAACAATACACCAATGTGCATCTCGTAAACAGTTAGGGGAAAAACTATGCACTAAGCATCAACTTTGTCTTTAGAATGAAAATTCCTTCAATTACGGACAAAATTTATCTGATTTTCTTCCTTTCAGGTCTGGTTTCAAATATCTAGTAAATTTTAGAAAACTTTACAATCAAATGCAAAATTTATTACATCCTAAGGATTTAATCTTTACAAATTGCCAAAAATAATTGAAATTATGAGAAGAAAAATTAAATGTATCATTTACTCGATGCTATTGTACTTCACGCTATCATTTGAATTCCTGGGGTCTACTATCGGATTTAAAAATATCAAAAACAAAGTATTAATGTGTACTCACAATAATTGCTGAAATTAACGCCTAGGCTGGCTAACGGAAACCCAACACTGTAGATAATTGCATTCGTAAGTTGTAAAATTTTCTACATCCATTCTAAAGACTAGTTTACATCTTTTAAAAAAATAAATATATTTTTATGTAATTATAATTATATTTTTGAAGTTAAGAGAACGTTTATTATAATAAACGTTCTCTTCCGTCCTCTGTTGTGTTCCACATAAGAAGAATTGTACACTACATAGCTCAGGATGGCTCACTGCACACCACTAAAGAAGTTCACAGTACATCGAATATCAGCCTCAGTCATGAATAAATTCTGTGACAACAAAATATATAGCACAGAGCATTTTAAGCGCTCTTTATAAGGATTTTAGAGTATTATTTTCTGAGAGTGAAAGCTTGCCTAAAGAATCGGATGCCGACGAAGTAAGAGGCTTACGGAACCTAGCGCAAGCATAAGACTATGTGCCGTGTTTTGCTGCTGTTGCTGGGCGGCTTTTGTTTTGGTGTTTTTGTTTTGTGCTTCCTGTTGCTGCTGATATTGCTGATGTTCCTTTTGCTTCAATGCTGGTATAGCCATATTGTTTAACGCTGCTTCAGTTACTAGTTTTACTTCTGAGAAACCACAGAAATTACAATTGTGTTCTTATTGCTACCACATGTTGCAAGTGTAGCTTCAATAAAAAGAGTAAGCAGTCTAGTTATTGCTATCAGGTACCTATGCTGCAGAAGTCGCTACAGCTGCTGTATTACAGTGCTGTTATTACAACCCTGCTGTTATTGCCAGCATGCTCTTACAACACACTTTTTATTGTCCTCTTATTGCTATGATGCTGTTATTGTCGTTGCACTTTTCAATGCATGTTACTGAAAAAAGAGAGAGAAATCTGGTGATGCTGTTGCTCAGGGTCAGAAATCGTTCATCGAGTTTTTCATTTGGTTCAAACTTTCAGTGATCAGAACAATAGATGATATCCGCTATACGCAAAAAAAAACATTTATTCAGCATTCAACCTTGCACTAATAGCTATTCTTTTCTATCCAAAGTTTCAATAATAATAATTCAATTTTAATAATAACAAATGTTTATCATAAAACTATATCGTGGTATCATTAAGCTTTCAGTTATCTCTTAACTATATTGCAGCGTGTAAGTCCGAGCCGTTTGAACTAGGATTTTTTTAATCAACTATTCCTAGCCTATATTTATTTGACATATAAGAAAAATTCTCATCAAAACTGCCTAAGTTTTCAAGCATGCCACTCATGATCCTTTGAAAAGAAGACTAAAATAAAAAGCCTATTAGTGGGCTTCATCGTCCTACTAATTGCTGGGTAATATTTCGCTTGTAGTTAACAAATAATCCGAGGAGTTAACCCTATGGGGACCACTGGCATTCCTGAAGTCCATAAAAATCATCCACTTTATTCCTTTATCTTAACTTTTTCGCTCAAACTTTAGAGGAAATTACATGAAAAAGTAATAATGAGTGGTCATTTAATCAGTATTTCATTCAATCAAAAAATATCTTGGCCGTTAAAGTGCGTCTACAACCAAAGGCGGATTGTTCAGGACCAGGACGATCAGTGCACAGTGTCACGCCGCACACTTACCTCACATTGAAAATTATTTTTTGTTAAATTAAAAGGGATTTTTGTGATTGTTAGTATTTACCACTAAATGTAGAGGTTACTCAATTGCTTCCGCTTATCCGACACGAAATGTATACTGAGATAGTGTATGCAGGGTAGAGCTAGAGTACAGGTAGAGAAGATGTACGAAGTTATTATGTAGACACTTTCTGTTGATCAGAGGATGCGTGCCGAGTTATCAGAGCAGAGAAATGCGAAGCATCGCAGTCTACTGAGAATAATCTGCATGCAAATGAGCGTCTCATATCAGCAGAAGCTGAACTCGACAATAGTTCTGGCGAGCAGGAGGGAAGACTTCAAAGCACCTCTCCCTTGTTTTAGAGCACTTCTGTACACGCTTTCAAGATCTTGTTCTTTTATGAAACTCACGAGAAGATAATGTAAGAATAATAAAGTATCCAATAGAGTGAAGAATGAACGAATAATAAGAAAGCTTCTTGATCGATAATGTGCCAATAATAAAGTACTAACTGAATAGTAGTGATAACTGAACACTGCGAGGCATTTCTTCAGCCAATGTTGTCTCACCATAGTCTAAAAATCTCACACGAAATTTAGCTCATTCCTAGGTATGGCCTCTATTATAGGGAAGTGCATAGACATATGTTTTATTATTCCTCAAAGGAAGAGCTTCCCAGTTCTCTTGCTGCCATGAGTGATGCTCCAGTTCTCGTGGTTATATGAGTATGTCGGATTTGTACTTGTCATAACGTGTAGCCATTTGCGAGCACGCAGAGAAACTTTACTACAACCAAGTAAAGTCATGGCCCAATGCAAGATTGACGTTGTCAGTAACACGTGCTCGTGTGACCCCTGTGTATTTGTTCCTGTTTACAATGCACAAAATTTATAGGAGTAAGCCAAAACAAATTCCTCATTCGAAAAGTTAGAAGCTTGCGAAACACAAACAATTTCGAATATCATTAAACAAGCATTCGCAACATCGACTGTTTATGATCACTCTTAATTGTAAGCGATCAACTGGTTTTGACCAACTGGCTCATGATCAACTAGGTTGAAATAAATCTCTTTCATCTCAACAGTGTCGACAAACAGCAGCCGCTATAACTACGTGAGTACACAGTCACGAAATAATATTTCGTATTTAGAGACGTTATCAAAATTGTGTTTCTACAACATAACTAGTGCACAACCTGCTGTCAAGTCAATTGGAAACATTATTCTTCTCGGTGATCACTTTACTCTCCACGTTAATTTTATCTACAGACAGTTTATTTAAACCAATAGAACTGATATTTAGATCAGTAAAACTGATGATATTTAAGTCAGTAAAACTGATGAGATTTGGACCAGTAGAACTGATGATAATTAGACCAGTAGAACTGATGATATTTGGACCAGTAAAACTGATGATAATTAGACCAATAGAACTGATGATAATTAGACCAGTAGAACTGATGATAGTTAGACCAGTAGAACTGATGATATTTAGACCAACAGAGCTGATGCAGAGCAAAATAAAGGCTATATTAGAGTGCATGATCACGATCAGAACGAGGTCAAATAAAAAATTCGAACCATGTCAAGCTCAAATGTTTTCCCTACAACAATTCACCTGTGAAGTAATAGAAGTTCCCATTTACGGGATTTTTCAGTTGTTCAACATGTGGAAAACTGTTTTGATTAGTAAGTATTCGTAGATGTAATTCAAAGCTCAACATTCTTCCGTTTAGTTATCGCATATTTTAGTTCTACCATTCTGAAGCAGGTCAAAAAATTGCTTCCAAGAACAAACTTTATTTCTTGTTTGCTTATGCTCATAGTTCTATTTTAGGTTCAACAATGTATTATGTTTCATTTATCAGAATTGAAGCTAATGAGATGACTTAGTGTATTCGTAATCCGTGTTGTCAAAGACAATATATTTATACCCAGAAGAACGTTCTGCATAATCTTTTCATATACTTCTGTAGGTAATGCAAACACCTCTTCAATTTCCCCTATTTTAAATTCATGTTGGATGAGTGTAGGGGATTTTACACCTCCATTTCTGCAGGAATTTCTGGTACTTATCTGCACTAAGTGAAGAACTTAAAAAACATATTTTTTTAATAAAAAATGTCCAGTAAACTTTGAGGAACTCTTTACATGTTAATGTTGATTTCAGTACGCAAAATGATATGGATTAAAATAAATTAATGCCTATCGAACTCAAATTATATTCAATACAGACATTCATTTACATACTAAGTACAAGAAAACATGCAGAATCGCTTTGCATTTAAGCGTTCATTTGATTGCACAGCAAGTCGACATTGCTGTTCGACGATGTTCGCATTTGGTCAGCGACCGGAAAGCCTGAAGAGGAGAGCATCTAATGGAGCATCGCCCAATAACAGCGCCGACTAATGAAGCCAAATGCTTCAGTCTCTCTAGATTATGTGCAGAGCGACGATGCCGATTTGACCTCATCGATTTCCGTTCTACAGTAATGGACTGACTGAAGCCCGGACGCCGGATTGAGGCAAGTCTGCGCAGGAAGCCGTCGCCGGGACGAGGGCGTTGCAGCTTCCATACCAAAGGCAAAGTAAAGGTCTGTCAAAAGCAAGAAATCTTCTGAAGTAAGAAGTCTGTAAGAGCAAGAAGTCTACAAAAGGAAAAAGTCAGCAAACGCAAGAAGTTTGCACAGGATGCCGTCACCTGCTCCAAACGTTGCAGCCACCCTTCCAGAGGCCGAGTAAATGCTGTACAAAAGCTAATAAGGGAAGGAAGCTTAGGCCGCTCGTTCACCATGTGCATCGAAGACAGGTGAACCAAATTCCTGAACAATACTATGCATTTGTGTGAGACCTAACCAGAAGTTTTTTGAACACCCACGGAGGACTTTAATAAGAAGTATTGGATTTATTCATTCAGTACACACATAATCCAACAGTTTCACAAGCGTCTTATCCCCTGTTCAAGGTTTTCAACTGAGTCCTTATATCACTATTTGGGCAGCCTGACTTCTCTATAGTCTGACCATACCCATCATTATTCTTTCATTAGGCACATTCACTCGAAGCGACCGCTTCTCACAGTACGTAAATAACTGCACCCATGGCAGATTTGTTCTCAGTCCCCATCAGAATGCTTAAATGTTGCGCGCTAGCTTCGTTATTCACGCCAAAAAAATCTTGCATACAAGTTCTCAATTTTTTTTAGATTAAAATCGATATAATAGCATTTACGGACTCTTTGCAAAATTTCTGCGTGATTCTAAGTGAGTGACTTTTACTGGTACTCGAGGGCGCAAGTGGTTGTATGACAACAAATTGGCATCCTTTTCCTCAATTCTATTTTTCTGCATCCCAGTAGTTGGGTAGTTTAGTTACCAGTTTATCACATATTTCGTTACCAGTTCATCACATATTTAGTTACCAGTTCATCACATATTTAGTTACCAGTTCATCACATATTTAGTTACCAGTTCATCACATATTTCGTCACCAGTTCATCACATATTTAGTTACCAGTTCATCACATATTTAGTTACCAGTTCATCACATATTTAGTTACCAGTTCATCACATATTTAGTTACCAGTTCATCACATATTTAGTTACCAGTTCATCACATATTTAGTTACCAGTTCATCACATATTTCGTTTGTTAGCTCGTGTCATATATATGTACTCCTCCACACAAGATTAGACGTAACGAATTTCTACGCTAAGTGAATTTTAATATTAATATTATTGTGGTTAGCTATAAATGAAACTGTATTGAATAAAATTTGTAAGACAATGTTCACAAATATGAATTAAAAATTTAAGTACGTTTGAGATTTTAAATGTGTTATCACTACTTAAAGGACTCATTTAAACTTGTATGTATATTTGTAATCGAATGATAATTTACATGTCACACGCCATTGATGAAATGCACGCGTTTGTTCCAACGAACTTTTAAAACCAGGCCTGAAAGTGTCCCAGATTAGTTATTTGAGAACACAGGCGTCCAGAACAGGAGGAGCAGGAGCTGTGCGGGCCCAATAACGTGATTAGCTCTAACAAATTATCCGTCGGTCAGACCTGTTATCTTGACGACTTGGAGCTTCTTATCCCTATCGCTGCACCCCTGTGAAGACAGAGGCTTTTTCCTCCGTCAAGAACTCTATGGACTTCAATATTTCACGGACAGAAGATTGGGGGCAGATAACAACTTTATTTGATAGTCTCAAATTGCATCACTTGAAAATGTTTATTGAAATACAGAAGAGTTTCACGACCTCTGAGAGAAAGGGAATAGTTCAGTTGCAGTACGTTTACACAATGTATAAATATTGTCAGTAATCACCGTCAGGCTGCCTGTTACAGCTATCAATCAGTAGCTATCAATCACTCTATTAAGCAGTACTTATCACTGACATCAAGCAGTTCCTATCGTTGACATCGACCAGCACCTATCGTTGATATCAATAAAAATCAATTGTTAATCTAAATTATTAGCTAATCAGGGAACTACTTTAGAAGGTTCCTAATGTATTACAGAAAACAATTAGTCCTGTTCATTAATTAACCATGGTTAGAGTCAAGGGCTTCGGGAATTGGCAATTATACTCAATAGCAAGTTGAAGATTGAATTTAGTTCTAGCATTAGGTTTGTTTAGTCGCTATTCAAGCGTGTTACCCATGCAGACTGGACTGTATTTCATGTTGGTGAATGAATAAAACACGAATAAAGTCAGCAATCAATGTTTTCAAACGAATAGTAGAAGAGAAAAATCTGCAGCTTATATTTCAAATGAATAACACACGAATAAAGACTGCACTTCAGGCTGCTAAATGAATATTGCTCTGGTTAAAAGAAAGTCGATCAAGATGATCTCAGACTGTCTGTAAATGGAATTTAATTTTAACTCGTTATTGCGGAGAGCTCGATTGAAGAATGAAAATTCAACGTAAGTAAAAAGTAATTCGATAAATGTATAGAAAATTACAGTAATTTAAAGTAACTTGGAACTCTAAAATGAAATAACTTGATTAAGGAATTTCATAGTACTGATTTTCAAGGTGGTTGAAAAAACTCACATCAAGTTTGTGTTTGTAAGGTTGCTATGAATTAAAATACTAGCAAATTGTTCTAGCGACAGGTTTTTCTAAGAGATCAAATTACCCCTCATTCTTGTTTACGCCTTGATGTTGGATATCTCTAAAGGTTATGCACATTATGCAAGGAGAAATTTATGATATAAAGTCAGTATTCAGTTTAGCTATTTTTATGGTTTTATACATATTATGAAGCAAGTAATATTTCAAATTTACTGAACGTCTGTATCCTGATATAAAAACATTGTCAAATAGACACTTCTCTGCGTGAAAAAGGACAATAAATTCAATGTTTATCAGTAATTAATTGCAAACTCACTGCAATAATGAACCTATCAACTAAAATTAACCGCTGTCAGAACGAGACCATGAAGCTTCGTAAGGCGCTGCAGCAGTAGCAGCAGGAGGGCTTAGATGTACAGCAGACAGCACAGAGGAAAGAGCTACTTTCCTGTCTCCTACAGGCAATATTCCCATATCAAATAACCGCGGAACCAGTGCCTGATTTTGTCCTCACAACTGCTTCATCCGTACGTGATCCCCACCGGAACAAACTCTGATTTTCGCACACAAAAACAATAACGCTTGCCTCCACTGACCGACCACCAGCCGCGGCCTCACAGCCGAAGGAACTTCCCTCCTCCTCACTGGCTTCACGAAAGCTTTATCCTCGTAAGCACTTTACGCTTCAAGCTCTCAACGCTTAAGAACTCCAACGTCACGCCGGGACAAAAATGATGTAGACAATTGAGTCAGCACTGTATGGTGTACATGAATACAAAATTTTTAAGTCTTGTCTGTGTTTGCCTAAACCTGTTTGGTATACACAACTACTTAAAGAACACCATGAATTTTATTCACTTTCATGAATTCAATGCAAACCTTGAATTGTTACTGAATGTATGTGGCAAATATAACTCCTTTAGTTCTTGGAGCAAAAAATTGTTTCAAATATATGAAGCATTGGCATTACGTAGTGATTATGATAATAATTATTAAAACCATAATAATCATGACAAAATTAGAAGTAATGTTAGTAATAACAATACCTTATTCTGTCACTACCATTCATTCAAGCCAACTGCAAAAAAGAATTGAAGCTAAAATTAATTTCTCCTCAAATATAAACAATAATTCACTGCTGTGTAAAATGGTGTGCTAGCCAATCTGCATTAGCTTACATGTTATGCTACCATGTGGTAGCAGGGTAGTAAAGAACAAGTCACTCTGCCATGTGGTAGCAGGGTAGTAAAGAACAAGTCACTCTGTCATGTGGTAACAGGGTAGCAAGGAACAAGTCACTCTGTCATGTGGTATCAGGGTTGCAAATAACAAGCCACGTCGATGTAAAGATCCAGGCAAGCTAGAGGGAATGTCTAAGAACCAGGCAAGTTAGCGGGAATGTCTCTTCTCCGAGGGCCGCCAAATTCATCATGGCGGGAAGGCAATTTCTCAAGCGGTCCACCCGCCAAGAGGAGGAAATTATCGCAGATTTTTGTCTTTAAGAGCCCATCCGAGAGGGAGTCATTGGAATTCAGTTTGCTCAGTCTGGAATTCCAGCTTCATTTCCATTAAATTGAAACTTGATGTTGATTCTGGAATGCAGAGTGGCAGTCAATGGCTAAAAAATACCTCAGCCAATGCCGAGGGGTGTCTTTTGTTACGCTACCCTTTCGGTTTAGGGAGTAACCAATCTCTTCTTTCGGGGACTTTCGCTTTGATTTTCCCTCTAAATTAATTGAACTCGGGCTCACAGACACACACACACGGACTCCTGCGTATTCTGGCGAGTGCTAGAATTCACTGAAGAAAACACAAATAAAGTTACGAAACTAACGCCCTTTTCGCTATGAGTCTTTTTGCAGAGAGACAGAAGAGATATATCTAGACGCAAGCATGTGTTGCTCCTAAATTCTTTTGACAAGATCTCGTTGACGAAAACATTAAAAAAATTCATTTCGCATCAAAACTTTTTTATTGATGTACGAATATCATCGATGAATCGACATGTCCACACCTATGGCAAAAATGCTTATCCAAATATACTAGACTCGCGTACCCAGTGATCTAAGCTGTCCAGTGGCTTGCACATCGCTAAGAACCATCATGATCCAGTAAACAGTCCTGGATTTCTATGGCATGGATTGTTATGCTTCCCGGTCCATTGTCTCCTACTATGCCAACGATGCTACATGCGTTGTGTACTGTGACAGATGCAATTATATATCGGCCTTAATTTTACCTTCGATGACTAAACGCGTATATTGTTGAATTTCAATGTTCAAGCTGAAAATAGAAACCAGGTGCATGTTTGCTAAACCCTCGCAGCGTAAGCCACAACTTTGTAAATACAGATAATTAAATTCTTTTTTTAACCTCTGTGCACTCAATCCCGGTGTGCAAACACTGATACTAAGCATTCATTTACCAAGGCCTTAAACTCCAACCTATCAGAATAATCAAACGAATAAAACTTTAAGAATGGTTACCACGTTAGCATGTGTTTATTTGATTGTACGCAAAAATGTTAAGATTTTCAATATAAAATTGAATAAACCTCAGGAACACGGAAAAACTAAAAAAATTGATCGCTCGAGATAGTTACTTTTAAAATAAGTCTGCTAAAGGCAAGCGTTTCTTTGAAATTACTTCCACGTAAAAGTGAAAGAAATAAAACATTTTCATGGAAGCTTCTCAATAGAAAATAGCCAAATGAACAGGACGTACCGTAAGTTCTGAGCAAGGCTCAGACTGCTCTCGAAATATTCCACTATTCTACTATATAATAATACACAGTTTGTTGCTTGCTTGCTTGCTTGGTCCGTCTCTCTGTCACGCTCTTAAGGATTTAGACAGAAGAAAATTTGATAAGGTATAGATGTACTGTGAGCATTGTATTGTTGATAACAAAGGTACGTCCTTCAATGTGAAAACTCCATCTCAAAGCCCACGTGTACCGGCAAATCAATAGAAAAAATCCAGTAAGAAACACGGGAACTTTCACGTGTGGATCTACTAGTCTACATATATAATAGACAGTGTATCTCCATCTCTCTCTCTCTCTCTCTTTTTGTATCTGCATGTGTTCGTCCCATTATTTCCTATCTATTACTGAAAAAAAATTATTGAACTTAAATCAGAATGGGTATACATATATTACAAGCATTGTATTGTGGATACCAAAGGCGCAGGATTACTATAAAATACGCCAGTTTTTGCATTATAGGCGTTTTTCTCCTACATGACCATGTTATCGGTAGATAAGATATAGAATGAAAGTTCTGTATATATTCGTGAAAAATATTCATGGTGAAATTGAAAAATGAATTTTATTTCGTAGATCCTCAATTTAATCCCTTTTAAACCAAGGAATTTCAACGGGTACTATAAGGGACATATTATCGATAGGTAAGATACAGAATGGAAGTTCCGTATATATTAATGAAAAACGTTCATTTAAAACACAATAATTCGTCGTGAGTCTTTAATACATTCATCTCTAGAATAATTTTAAATTGGTCAAATCTACATTGTGTAATTTCTACGGGAACTATCTAGTTCATGATAATGTATAACTCAATCCTCAAAAACTCACATTTATGTCCGAAAAATAGACATATTTTTCAGCAAGGTTATCATTCATCAGTGAGGAGACAAAAATGTACCGAAGTGTAGCAGTGATACCATTCAGAGCGACAAGATACACCTTATGTTGGCGGAAAAATTCGGAGACCCACCTTTGTCCCGTCAGCGACCGTGAGGTTGAGTTCTAAAAAGACTCGCCGCTTAGGGTGGTCGGAGCCGTACTCGACACTGCGGCTCGTCTTGTTCTGATCAAGGAGCAAAAAATCGATCAACTGGAGGGTGGTCTGCTGATCGATTGAAATCAGTTGACGCCCACACAGCCAATTAAGAACCAAATGACTACAAGGAACGTAAATGTTCCCAAGCTTCGCTTAATTGCTTCGTCCGATCAATGATAATGATACAGCTCTTCTAAATAAAACTCGTGTAAATAAGAACGTAAATAAATGAAGAGCGCTTGTAACTTAGTTCTAAATAATGTCATTAGAAACAAAGATACTTGACTTTGTGAAACACAAGAGATTGATTCTATCACTAGGGCTAAGAAGAAAATTTTTAATTGCTTCGTCCTCATAAATTTTACGTTAGTAAAAACGTTCAAATATTTTCCAATGTAAATGAAATACAGAAGAATTCCTTTCAACCGGCTCTCACTGGCCAAGCTTTATACATTTATTCATTATGTTTATTCTTCTTTAAGTGCTTTAAGCAATTAATATTGTTTTCCTTTTATGTCTAGCGTATCTATGAATTGTTTGTGGTTACTTGGGTGATATTAACCGGCAACTGCAAAGTCCCATGGGTGCCGGTTAAAAAGACTTCTACTGTAACATGATATGACATGTTATTTCAGTAATTTTAGCAAAAAATAGATCTATTTTTGCACATTTATTAAACCTGATGCCTGTGTTTGAGCTGCAGTTAAAATTAATGCGTTTAAAATTTGAACTAAAACACTGAGCAGCTCTGAGATCCAATTAAGTAAGGGTATGCTAAGATATCAACATGAACATAGAAGATAAACTCATCGTCACTCTTGGTAGGAAAATATCCTGGTCCGAAGAGTACTGCCCAGATAATAAATTAATAGTAAAAAAGATCCCTAAGTTTTGTCAATTACAAGGATTCTGTCAACGTATTTTCTTGGCGCACAAACTGCCGGAGACTTGAGCTGAATAAACTAAAACTCGCTGGCAAATACACCCAAAGATCGGCAATTTGGCCACTCATCGGCGTCTACACTCAACCTGAGGAATTGTCTTTCAGTTAAGAATTGTTTTCATTGTCAACAAAACATAAACAACCTATAAAAATACGGCACCTATCTTCGAAACCAGATCTTGAACTATGTGTAGAGAGATCTACCACCAGCTTGGTCGACTGGTGAGCGAATCTGCTTGCGAGCGGAAAGACCCGGGTTCGAATCCCGCTGCCGACATGGTTGACGCGGCTAGAAATACGGCATGGGACTTGGGTAAAACAACCGAATAATTACCGAAGTAATTATCCGACCCAAGAATGGGCCAGAAGGTTCGTTCCTATAGCCTCATTCTATTCTTCTATTCTAACTCTTATTTATATATTATAGTCTGAAGAACTCATTCCCTTGACGGAAGAGACGCACACTGACTGTTTTTTACTGTTGTCCTTATCATTTACCATTGCAATCGTCTTGAATAAAGATGCATTCTATTTTTCTGAATTTGAATTCAATAAGTATTAACATCATTACGAAAATTGCAAGGATAATTATGAATATGAAATTAACTCGTAACAGTTATAAAATATAAGAAAATATTCTCGCTGCTCAAAAATATCAGTCGTACTTACTAAGCCTGTATGCACGAGTCTACTTCTCTTTGGCCAATGTTACAAAGCCAAAACTCAATCAGGCTGGAAAGCTTATCAAAAGACGCAGAGGAAACCACGGCGCCTCTCCTCAGAGACAGGCGGTGGGAAGGATTAAGGAATGCTCTTCCTTAGCAATTCCTGTCCCATCAACGCTCCAAACCAGCAGCTCTTTTATATTCGCCAGATGAGAACTCATTCCCATCGCTCGGTTTCTTTCAATCGAAAAAAGTAGCAAAATGCTTCTTTAAAGGCCCAGGTGCTGCTCATCACGTGCAAGTTTTGCTGCACTGTTACGATGGAAGAGCCACGGAATATTTGGCTAGAGTGTCATTCAATATTAGCAAGGAAGCCCTTGGAATATTAGGCAATAGTGTCATTTCTTATTAGCCGAGAGAACTACTGAATATTGGGCCAGAATGTCATTCAGTATTAGCCCAGAGTGCCATTGAATATAAGGCCAGAGTGTCATTCAAAATCAGTGAAAAGGATTACTCAGTATTCGAAGGCTGGTGTATCATTGAACATCTGCTAAGAGTGACTTTAAGTGTTGAAGTGTGAGTGAGAGAAACAAAATATGACCATGAATATGAGATACTGACCTACATGTATTACCATTTGATATCTTCATGGAGGAACGCCTTCACCGCCAGTAAAAATGTTTCTTCAACAATTTCGATTGTAATGTTTAGCATACTATATATTTGTGCTTTCTACGTCATCAATAAATAAATTTTTATGTTTCATGGCCAAACGCAGTGCAATGCGTTCAATTGTGCATCAGAAATTTCACATTTTCTAACCTCGCACTCTAGCCTCTCATGTAAGTCTTTGATGGAGGATCTTTGTCGAAGATCATAGTTAAGATGAAGGAGCATTCATGGATCAAGATGAACCTCGGAGATTATGCGCTCCTCTGCAGCTGAAAATCTCTTTATTTTCTTTTTTTTATTCATAGCGTGGCAGATCCTCCAATGCTAAAGAAATTGCTGCTTCTATGAAGCTCGAATGATTTCATTGTGATGGAAATAGCAGCGACCGCGGTCAGCTTTTGTTCGTGAGGCAGAAATCATGTCTTCTTTCTCATGCAAAGAAGAAGGAGAAGACGCGCAGCCAACAGAAGGACGATCGACAAACCACAGACACGTCGAACAAATGCTCGTCATTTCAGCTTGTGATGTTGTAGCTCCGTGTCAAGTTATCCATTTTGCCTACCAGAGCTGTAACCAAAGAGAATACTTGAGGTATGGCTGACGGTTGTAAAGTTTAATCCTCTGGTTAAAGTAAAATGCTGGTCTTATATAAAAAGATTTGTTCAATTTTATATCTCATTGCCTTTACGTAACAAAACAACCTGTAGTTTTTTATCCATTTTTCACATCGATTTTTTGTTTCTTTGTATACATACGAGAATTTTCAATTAGTATTTTTAAGTTTCTCTTCCACTTTCAAAAAAAAATTATTTTACTTTTAATATTCATGCTGCTCAGTCCCCTGTAGAAAAATCAATGCACAGCTTCTTTATGCCCTATTTCATGTGCAGAATTGTATTTATACGTAGAGACACAGGGTTCTACGTTGCTACGTACAGGATCAAGAGAGACAAAAATAATCAGTGATCGTTAAATTAAAAGAGTATCAGTAACGGAGATGGTCATGTAAAATCCTGGAATCATGAGTTATTTTCTGATGTTCAACTTCTAAACGAGATTCAATATTTCTCCAGTCTTGGCTTCCTTGTGATGAGTATGATATGAATCAAATGCTCTTTGTATCGTTCATCAAGCGGGCTAGGCCGAGACAAATATCATTTTCAAACCGGTGTAGCAAACCTAGCACTCGTAAATATTGCGTCTCATCCTACTGCAATTAATACCACGTTTAACTGAACAATTTTTGACAGCTCAATAACTCTAATTAAACATTAATTGGGCGAATTCCATAACGGCGTTCAAAACAAATCATGACGTTAGAATTCACTAGCATGAGACAGAGGTTTGTAGTATTTACCTTCAAACTTCGTTATTTTTACCATCATGATTATTATAATTCACAATTTGTAGTGTTTTTAGACCATTTTTTCATTATTTTCAGTATTGGCCCGTTATTTTTGTAGTTTTCATTAATGATTTCCTACATATATAACCTCTCCAAATCATAAAAATAACTCAAATTATGAGAAATAACGAGGTTTGAGTGCACCTTCTAACCGCGCAGTGTTAGCCTCAGCTAATCGATCAGTAAGTGAATGATTGATGATGATTATTCGTTCAGCAGGTCAGCAAATAATCGCCCGGAGAATAAAAGTTTGTAACTTTAGTGAATGTCTTATAGTTTCAAGGGAATGAAAAGGTTTTTGCGCAGGTAAACGTTTGAAAGGCTGGTCAGGTGGCTGGAAAGGCCCTAACACCTAACGGAATACTTACAAGGTAATTGTAAGTATTGTGGTGAGCACTAGATAATTGTCAGTATTGTGATAATCACTTTAAATTATAAGTATTGTGTTAAACACTAGATAATTGTTAGTGTCAAGGTAAAAATGTAACATACTACAACATAAGCTCGATAAGGAAACAAGTGTGTGTAATGTATGCATTTTCACGATAGAAGAAATTTTATATGTAAGAAGAAATTTGTCTTGTAAGTAAGCTTTTTATTGAACAGTAAACGTATAGTAGACAAATATGTATCAGGAAGTAAATGAATTTATGATGGGTGGACAAACGCTTAGTAGAAGGTAATTATTTACTGTAAAGATATGTAAACGTTGGATGACAGCAAAAACTTTCTGATGGCCAACATACGAGACCGTTTTGACAAAAGAGGGCGCGTGTTTGATTATGTGGCCACTATTACTCTCGTCATACGAGGAATTAAATTTTAACTCGAGGAATAAAAGTCGTAACTAAACCAAAAATTGATAACATTTCTTGGTACTTTGGCAAAACAGCTTCTACTGTGCATCTAAATAATATCCCAGTTAAAAGTATTCTCCTCAAGTGTTATTGAGTGTTATTCAACGTGAGTGTTATTGAACAAGAGGGTTATTCAACATGAGTGTTATTCAACATGAGGGTTATTCAACATGAGTGTTATTCAACATGAGTGTTATTCAACATGAGTGTTATTCAACATGAGGGTTATTCAACATAAGTGTTATTCAACATGAGGGTTATTCAACATGAGTGTTATTGAACATGAGGGTTATTCAACATGAGGGTTATTCAACATGAGTGTTATTCAATATGAGTGTTATTGAACATGAGGGTTATTCAACATAAGTGTTATTCAACATGAGTGTTATTGAACATGAGGGTTATTCAACATAAGTGTTATTCAACATGAGGGTTATTCAACATAAGTGTTATTCAACATGAGGGTTATTCAACATGAGTGTTATTGAACATGAGGGTTATTCAACATGAGGGTTATTCAACATGAGTGTTATTCAATATGAGTGTTATTGAACATGAGGGTTATTCAACATAAGTGTTATTCAACATGAGGGTTATTCAACATGAGTGTTATTGAACATGAGGGTTATTCAACATGAGGGTTATTCAACATGAGGGTTACTCAACGTGAGTGTTATCCAACATGAGTGTTATTCAACATTAGAATTCTTGAGGTACACTCATGAGCCCTAACACCTGACGGACATGGGAATTACTTCAAATATCAATTGTGTTCTGGCGTGAAAATACATAAAAGAAAATTCACAAACAAGAAGTCGATGTCAATTTAAGTAGGCCAGTACGAGATTATGAATTTAAAGAAGTCTTCTTTATAACACAGAAGTGCGAGGCAATTTTGCAGGCCCGTACGCAGAACGAACTTGTAGCGCCAAGATAAACTCGTATTTCACGTCAATTAAGTTATCCTAATACGCCTGTACAAAATAAGGCGAGACTACTGTAGAGTCTGGCGGGCCCTAATGCTCCTTCAAATGGCCGTCATCTGACTCAGTCTATTGAGTCAATTTTGCTGAACGACAAAAATGTGGGAAAAGAAAAAAGTGCCCGACCAAACGAATCTGTCGTGGTGCCGACGCGATCTGGCGGGATTGTATAGTCTATTATTCCGGAGAACGGAAGAAATCTGCTCCGAGAAAATCTAAAACCTTCTCCAATTTATTTAACGGTAGTCATTTCTCGCGGACTTCCGTTCCACTCTCTGGATTATATGAGTATTTCTCAGACGTAGACTGGATCATTGAGAGGCGATCCAGCACACAGGAGACGTGGATGAGACGATGTCACAGTGCATTCCCAGCGTAAGCTTTTTCTTTATTTTCTTGTGTAGAGAGTTTATTCGTTTCTTGATGTAGAGAGTTTATTTATTTAATAATGTTGAAGTTTTTATTTCCTAATGTCAAGTTTTTTATTTTTAAATATAACGAGTTTTTTATTTTCTAATAGTGAGAGTTATTTCTTAATTTAGGGATCATCATTCATCTACTTATTTCCTCCTGGCATAGACTTTTATTTTATTTCTTATTTAATGAATTAAGGGATTCATTCTCCTTTTATTAAGTAGTATATATTATAACTTTCTTACTTTCATTCCAAGCTCTGCGTATTTCATTCCGCTATTCACTAAATAACATCTAAATAATTTATCTTACGTCAATGTTTTACGGTAAAATATTTTTTAGGGTATTTATTTATTAAGACATGATTTCATTTGGTCCATTAATTTTACACTATTTTTTGATTTCAAGTTTATTGCTTCCGTTGAACGAGTCTTGTTTTCACTCATTCCACTGCAGCATTTTTGCTTCGCTCAAGGCAGTGAGGCAACTGCGCTCTACGGCGTTCTGGGCTGGAGTCTTCTTTTCCTTCGTTCTACTTCAGCAGTTTTCCCTTTGTCCCCATACAAGAAATTTCTTGATCTATTGATGTGTTTTATACTCAACTTTCTCCTTCAGCTTAGTTGTTGAGAGACATTTCTCTGACTATTCCTTATATGGTGGTTATTTACTACTTAGTAGGTTACTACTTAAATCGTCTATGTTTCTGACGAGTTTTGTTACAATTGCTTCTAAACTCATAACTGATGATAGGAATATGCTAAAAAACTAATTCATATGCTTCAGTTTCTTTTACCATTTGTACAAATGTAGGTAAAAAAATATCTTTTCTTAAAATTTATCGTTTTCATTTCTATTTTTGTTTTTTTTTTGGCTTAAGAATTTGTCGCTAAGAATTCTTATTAATGCTTTATTTGTTACAAAACCGACAACATTCTGCGTGAGTTAGAAATAGTGTTTCTTTTAAATGATTGAAAAGTAAATCGTTTCACTTTCAATGTGTATCATGACTGATTATTCAATCCTTAAGTATGTAACCAAATAGGGCTATAAAAAATTCTGTACTTGGATGTATTACCAAACAGAGGTTCTCATTCCTTCAGTCTTCAACTAAACATTAAAGATTAAATTATCAGAAGTATTCTGAGATCATACTAAATTAATTTTTGACACAGATCTGGAATGAAACATCAAAACGAATAAGAAAATTGAACTAAAAACAAGATACAAACGAGCCATTTTCATTCACTTCAACTACTTATATTTGGATTTTGTTGCGAGTGCAGGGAATTAGAAAAAATTCAACACGTATTTACACTTCATCATTTTGTCTCATAGGACAGAGAAGCCAAGCCGGTTACTTCTCGTAACTCTCAATGTGCAGGTTTTTTAATGATACTTTGCTGAGTTTCTTTCATTAGTTCGCTCACAAGCGTATTTTTTTCGATCGACATCGAATCCTTAACTCAAGAAGTAAACAGCGTATTTTAGTGCTCTATTAGACTTGCTATCAGTTTTTCCTAGCGTAAATATGTTATTGAGATAGAAAAATATAAAATTCGATACTTATGGTCCTAGTGTAACCATGAATTATTTGAAGAAATGAAGAGCGTTGCATGAAAGTATGGGCACATTTGAGAAGGGATTTTGAGGCCTTTATGCGTTTCAAATTTATAAACAGATTTGCTATGGAGCCTGTAGATTTTATGATGAAAGTCCTGATTAAAACGATACCTAGAGGTACCTAGCTTCACTTTGTTTTGAGCACACAAAGACCATCTAGCTTCTAACTATCGCATAATTATTTAATCCCTACTAATCAATGCATTATAGGTGTAAATTTTTAAGTCTTTCTGAATGCAAATCGGCCTTCAGTCAAATGGATAGTTTCGAGATAAGAAAAATCATTCAGAACGAATCCTAAATCCATTTTCCCTGTTCGTGATCAAGTCTTTCCAATTCCAAAAATTTTGTCCAGTGCCAAGCCGATGAAAAGTTTCCTAGACTCTCTTGTCCGACTAACTTTTCGTTTTGCCGTCTTCCTGTCCCGCGGAAAGTTTGCTGCTAAAGTTGTGCTCGTCCGGGTGCAGTTAAAAGAAGCCATGACTGGTCAGGCATTTGGGAGGAGATGGGGGCTGTTGGGGGCACCACCAAGTTCAAACCTATCAAAAGGAATCGAAAACTTTCGAATGGGCTCAGGTCAACGCCCACAGGTCCGAAAAAAATCGCCGGCGTTGAACAGCAACGCGACAGTATTGCTCGGTTGTGTAGTTTAGATGCGAGTTGTGTGGCCACGTGGACAATCATTTGAGAAAATGCTTTTCCAGAAATTGTTATATGTTGCTATTAACATGAACAGAGTGTGTAGATAGTTTGTGATGAATTTGTTACGATATAGTTGTCTTCAAAATTTAAATCAAACTATTTCAGAGTAAAAACTACCTTTTTTAGTTGAGACAGGATATTTTCCTTGTGGACTAATTTATGCCACTCTTTATACTGCGTCGAAAATCAAAAGCAGCTATTCAAACGATCATTGAAATATTCATTAAGTACTTCAGACGAGAATCACACCGAGAAGTACAGACGTATGTTGCTGTAAATTTCATTTTTTGTGTAAGTTAAGTGACTACTGTATTATCCCTTGAACATACTTTTATAGGCTACCTGAGTACAATTTCCTTCAGAAATTAATTCATAAGATAAATGTAATTAGTACTAAAATTTAAACTTCTTATTTTGCGTCTTTCTTCGCATGGTTTTCAGTCTTATTATCATGCATCTATGCAGACTATTCGCGTTCAAAAAATGCAACTGCACAGTATGTAGAATATCAGTGTTTACATTTAAAGTAAATAATACTTCTAGTACTTGGCAGTAAAATGATAGGGTCTGTGCATGCAGCTCACAATGATGTTCGTTTGTACGTACAGATTTCTACATTGAGACGCCGTACAGGTATACTACGATCACAACTCAAAACCGACGTTTTAGTCCTCAACCTCAACGTTTTCATACAAGCGTCAAGGCAAGCAATTTTGTAGCGGTAAAAGTTCGATGATTAATTGTAAGACTTGTAAACACCTTGGGTCCGTGTCTCAAGTTTACATGTTAACGAGAAAACTCCGATTCCTTTTATGCTGTTTTTATAGCGAGCTTAAATGGCTTTTCAGTGAGTTTTAAACGGTCGACTAGTGAGTTGAAACTAGCTTTCCAGTGAATTTTAAACGGTAGACTAGTGAGTTGAAACTAATTTTCCAGTAAGTTTCAAATAGTGTACTAGTGAGTTTAAATTGCTTTTCTAATGAGTGCGAATATAAAAACAAGGCATTGGTCAAGTATCAAATCTATCCCAAATATTCACATCAAAAACTTAATAGTGATGCGATGGCTGTCGCAATATTCATGCTAAAACAGAAACGTGTCTCTTTAGCTTTGTACGCATGAAAATATCCTTTTGACTGATGGCTACGAATCATGAGCGATTTTCAGATTATTTTCTCAGTTTCGTAGTTACCTACGTCTCACAAAAACGTAACGTCATATACTGACAATAACCTCTGCTATGGGAGTTGGATAGTACAGTATTCCTTGACTGTAAAAACTATCCGGAGGTTTTACGTTAGAAAATGAACAAAAATTATACAAGTTTAAAGAACTAAATTAATCAATCTGCTTTAGTCATCTAGCCTCAAAAAATGGCTAATAGCAAAGATTTTCGCAAAATTTTTGCCGAAAAGAATGAACAGGAAAAACATTCCCCGTTAGATTTTCTTTTTTACACACTCGCCGAAGGTCGAAGTTGTTGTTTTAAAGCAGAGCTTCACGGAGCGCTGACGCTATCCTCAAGTCCAAAACCAGGGGTCCTTTGCTACCGGAGTCCTGACACATTCATTTCCGATGGTGTTTTGCGACCAAACCTCGTATTGCAAAAGAAAAAACGAGATCCATTCCGTAATTAAAATCTATGAACTCCGAGGACAGGATCCGTTTTTCAGATAGAGGCTTCCTTTCATGCGAGTCACCAATTGTTTGTCTCTCTTCTTCTATAAGGGAATCGGAGAGGCGCTGAGGGATGCCCACATGTATAGGATCAACTTCAATTTTCCGCGCCATTAATTACGTGTTAGCTCATTTATTATCGATTTTTGAAAACGAGGCGCATCAATAACCAGGATTTGAATATAAGCCTTTCGTCTCATTTTGAGTTCGAGATCATTTTTACCTCAGGGCTATGATGATGCACATTGAGCTTGTATAGCTACCAGTCATAGGCAGGAAACATGCACGTCTCTTTGAGAACTCTCATTGTTGTCATTCCAAATGTCGTAGCATAAAATCACAGAGCTCAGTACGAGATGAACAAGAGAAATACTGATGCCGACGGCTGCATTATGCTGAGTAGGTTCATTGACATAAATTTGAATGGCATTTCACTGTAAAGTAGAAGTTCAGCGAAGGCTAGGGCGAGCAAATTGTTTACTCTGTTGATGGAATCATTTGGTCGGCCGTCCATCGGTAATTAGGTAAACAGGATCAGGTAAAGGTAAAGAGATCTCGGCGGGACCTTTAACCCAAGCTACAGAAGATTCTGATTAGATGCAATGAGCTTCTCTGTAGCCTATATACGCTTTGAGCCACCTCAATTTTTTAAAAGATTCAGTTTGTGTGCTAAGTTGCCTCGGCAGATACAGAAATATAGACACTGAGTAACGAGTAGAACCCAGTTGGTACACTAGTGCTTTGGTTGCTTTTGAATGACATGAATGTTACCGCAAGTTCTCTTAGAAATTACTTGCCTCGCTAAATTTCGTCTATTCGATATCGTAGATCCACAGCGTCGCTTCATCTTGAAACAATTACACGTGTGGTAAATGAGGCGGTCTGTGCGAAATCCATGTTTCCAAAGCATCTCACACCCTCAGTATCTACAACACAGTGATAGAAACTTTCATTGAGCCCAGTGCTTGTTATAACATTAATTCCCTTGAAGTCGCAATAAATCTACAGGCGTAAAAACAATGGTTCGCATTTACAGAGTCTCATATTTTTAAAAAATGGGTCCTGGGGTCTGAAAAAAGGGAAATGATTTTGAAAGAAACAAATACATCAATCGAACTTAATGCTCTATGATCTATTATTTTTTATATCATATAGAAAATATTCTTAATAATTAGAACATTCTTGATAAAAATTCCAAATCAATTTTAAAATAAAAACTGTTTAAATAGAATTACAACTCTACATAACTAACATAACTAGTGGGTGAGTTCCTAAGACTCTGAGTCCACAAAACATAATCAAATCACTTCAAAAGAACAGATTTTGTTACGTACTGACCAAAAGGAACATTTTATATCAATTTATGACATTATGTTGTGTTTTTTTAACGTACTGAGAGATCCGAGATCCAATACCAAGCTTTAAAGTGGTATTTACAAATTAAAATTCATACATTCCAGGAAAATTACTCCAATGATAGTAAATCGTGAGGTATAACCGAGCAACTGATACGAGATACAACGTAGGTCGCGCTGTGGGTGTACGGTCACAAAATCGGTATCAGAGATACCAAGTCGCTGTGGGTGGTCGTCCAAGTCTCGACACCCATCGCTTCTGTTACGGTGGATCCCTACGCACGCACACTAAACCAAAGGACCTATTCGTAAGCTTCAAGGGAGTGATGTAGGAAATGGGGAACAACAAGATTGCAAAATGTGATAGTTGGATTGGAGCACTATACGTTCACTGAGAGTTAGGTGATCTCTGGTTTTAAGGGTAATTTCTACAGGGTATCTGCTAAAAAAAAGCCTATTTAAAAATGCTGTAGTTCGTAAAATAGTAGTGCTAAAACTCTGAAATAGGTTTCGTTGAAAAGAACACAATTTAACGTTTTATCTTATTAAAAATTTAACATTCTACATTACTACCACCAGACTCAATGTAATAACCTCTGATCTTTATCCTGCGGTGAGATTTTTTGATGACATTGCATTTTATATGGTTTTAAATAAAGTTCTTTTTTGAGAATAAAATGAATTGTAGTTTTCTTTACCTGTGTCTCAGCAGACAATTTTCTCACTGATATCGTTTTATCATCGTTAATTAAAATCATTACCATGTTAATTTTTGTTTCTGTCCTTGCTGGTTTTGGATGGCCTGAATTTCCTTCATTTAAATTATGCACTGTGCCGTGAACATTCCACTGAGCGTAATTAGTTTGAGCTGTTCTTTTAGGTGATCGGGTTCCATATCTTGCTTAAAATTGACGAATTGTAGTGATCACGGATCCGTGTTGAATCATTTCTTCCACGACAAACTGTCTCTGTTTGACTGTTAATTGTGCCATTATTGGTGCTAATAAACTGCGAATGAAATTGAAGTTCTACAGATGTACTTGTACATTTATTACATCGTATGGGTTATACCAAATAAAAGTTTAAATCCTTTTCTTTTTAATGAAACCTCATTCAGCATTCTAGCACTAATAATTTACAAACTATAGCGTTTTTAAATTGCCTACTTTTTTAGTAATAGCTGCTTACGCAGTAAAGCAGCGTCTAAGTGTTAGTTCAGATTGCTTAATTCCTTGTCATCGATAAAATTTAGATTATTTTGTTAAAATATGGATCGAAAGTCTCTTACTTGATACTCCTGAAATTTTCATTACCTAAAAGGTTTCTTCTGTATTACGAGCACATCTGAATTCTAAACAATTATAGTTAACTCAAGAGCATCACAATTTTCGTATAATTTTACAACATAGAAAAGTAATACGAACCATTCAATTTTGAATATGAGAATCATTCAATAGACAACCCATGAGACAAATAGTATAAGCACAGAAAAGAATATACGTAATAGAAAAAGTGAATCGAACAAAGCATATTGAGAACCAGTTACCTAAAGGGCAATGCATAACACAACCTGTCAGTCGTTCATGTTACAATAAACAGACCAGCCATTGCACTCAGACACGGTCACACTTCGGAACAGATCTTGTAATGGTGCTGACGCAACACCAGCGTCCGCCATAATACATTCAAGTTCATGAGTGGCGTGAAGAAGGCGACGTAGAAGAAGCAGAAGAGTGGGTTCCTTGTGAATGCAGTCCGCTATCGTATGTAGGAGAAGATTATCGCCTTTGAGAATGACATACACACTTAGGATGTGGGTACGACACTGAGGCTTTTTGATGTACCCTCGCTCGCAAAGTTGGTCGTAGGTTTTAAGTCTTTCTATCTATGATATTTAGGCTATTTCTTTCACTGCCAAGCATAGTTTTGAATTTCACTTATATAAGGAACATAAATTTTAACACATATATATTTATCATTTTATGAAGCTTCTGCAGAAGTGAAAACTCGTGTTTGGAAAGCAGTGTGTCTCAGGTATTCCTTAAAGATAGGAAACCTGATCTCTAAACAATAATTACTAACATCAACTGAAAGCCCACTATACAGTAAATTTCATAGTGGTGTTACGCGCTCCGTGTCGATATTCTACACACAATTGCGAAGGAAAGAAGGTAGGTAGGTAGGTATCAGGTAAGCACTCGTGCCTTCGAATGTACTTGAAGTACAAGAGCTCAGCTCGGAGTGACAGCTTCTTGACGCTAAAACATGCTCGAGTATGACACAGAGCTTCGTCTGAGTGTGTCGAGGCGTGTGTGCGGTTGGTAAAAAGAACACTCCACGTCCGCTCAATCTTGGTAAACGAGATGAGCTATTCAGGGGAGTGACACCGTGCTGTGCATAAATGCCACCTCTCACTTTTTCTTTTCCTTCCGAACTTCAGGTGATGTGGCACGGGTTCCATGTACCTTGCATGTGTAACTAGCAATTGATGTGTCAATGAATTCACCATGGAATAATTGCTTTGCATTTCTTGTCTCTAGTTCTGTTACTATAGCAACAAAATACATTGAACATAGAATGCAAGTAGCTCTCACTCAATGTGTTCTTGTTCCTTGTACTACACATTAAATATATGCATATATTAACTAATAACTATTCATAGTGTAACTGCGTATAGACTCACGTTGTCTGCGTCATCAGTATCACTAGAGCTATCACTTTACATACCTGTTCATAGTACATCCGTGTCCATGAGCTATTTAGAATAACAAAAATATTTTTACTGCTGGAATTGGCACTTGAAACTAGATTTTACACGTGGGGCTTGCAAAATGGCCGAACGATGGCTAAATAACGGCATTTCGACCTTCAATCATGCGGTGTTGGCATGTTTTTAAAAACCCAATATGTCGCCTCGTCCCCACCGGTGATGGATCGAGCTAAGGAACGTCCGACGACTTCCAGACGGTAAATTGGCTTAGTATTGGCATACTGACACTCAACGCGAGCAGAAACAATGGTCTTATTGCTGGAAAAACATAAAGGTTTACAGAATGTTTTGTTACGATCCTAGGTATGTAGTGAAGAATGATGTTATCATAGATTTCAAGTTATATCTTCTTAACTAATTTTGAAATTGCAAGCCTTTGGCATTTATTCATTGATACTTCTTTTTTTTACTCAAGAAAACTAAAATGTTTCAACTTTCTCATAAGGCGCGTAAAGCGACTTGTAATTTAAATTTGAATTTTATTTTCGTCATATAACTCTTTTAAGTCCTTAAGAGAAAATCACTTTTCTCAACCACTCAATTTCCATCGAAAACTTACATAGTTTCGCCAACTGCTCCTTGACTCTTATTCGTTCAGGAACACAATTCACCACAGGTTTTTCTAAATCCAATCAACTTTTATGGTTGGGTAGTTTTGCGAATTTAAGGCTTCGCTTCTTTTACTTTTTTGGGCCTGCGCGAAGATCAGAAAACATTGAAAGAGTTAGAATTGTAAGCTGTACTATTACATATAATTTATATCATCAGCATCATTTTCAAAGTAAAAACTGCTACTGCTCCATAAATTTCTTGTTTTTGAAAAGTTAGGGCTGGAAATTGCCCGCACTCATCTCTAGGGGGAAAAGGAGATTGGCATACGCTCATCTAGAGTTGGATTAGTCTCGGGAGTCCAGGATCAGTATAATGAGTTGCCTGCACATAAACCAGCACTGTCCGTACA
>VCRD01000384.1:227339-260452 GCA_006783055.1 Trinorchestia longiramus
CGTACAATGAGTTGCCTGCACATATACCAGCACTGTCCGTACAATGAGTTGCCTGCACATATACCAGCACTGTCCGTACAATGAGTCACCCGTACACATACCAACACTGTCCGTACAATGACTCACCCGTACACATACCAACACTGTCCGTACAATGACTCACCCGTACACATACCAACACTGAGTACGCACTACGCACTCGATGTCAGGACCAATGATGACCGCACAGCACTGGTGATGACTTGGGTGTAAGGCATGCATCATGAAATATTATCAGGAATAATTCGTTAGACCGTAAAGGCAGCATAGTCAGAATAAAATATAGCAAAAGGAACGAACCGTTTTGTCCTTACCTGACTTTCTACCCAAGTACCATTTATACCTTATTTATATAGGGTATAAATCACATACGCACCCCTTAATCACACACAAGCATTTTGAGACAACCGAGAGAAGAATAAGAAAGTGAAGAAATTGTGAAGTGTTTTTGCACCCGGAGAGAACTGCTGCGCATTACTGCAATATGACAATAAGAACTTTTGTATCGCTGTACGAGTTCTATGTATGTTCATGTGAGTATAGCTTATCGAATCGTGAAATTTCAAGACAGACCGTTAGTGTCTATTGATATAGAAAATTGTTTTAAAGTGGTACAATGACATAAAAAATTGCTATGCATTTTATTTTAAATTATTGAAAATGATTTACTCGTTCTTGCCACTGCAAGACACAGGTGCATATGACATGAAAAGCAACGGTTCTTCGTGAGCTTCGCTTTAATTGATTTTTAGTTCAAATTCCCGATAGTTTCACCAACTGGAATCTGGACCAATTCAGAACATCATCTGTCGATCTCATTAAGTTCTTTTGACTCAATGACTTATACACTAACATCTTGTAAATTGTTATATATTTTTGTAATTCAGAATTTGATGGCAAATTTCCAGGCTGAATTTTGACAATTATCTGCGCTGTTCAAGCTGCTAAACGAAACGAGAAAACTGGGTCTTACACAAATGAGTTTTTGTTGTTTCCAGTGATTTGAAATTAAAATGAAATTTGTATATATTGAACTTAACACAAAACTCACGTTTATTCGGTACAGTTCTGCAACACTGGATGCAAAAGTGATAAGAACCAGTCGTCACTGCGTGCACTCGCTCTCCTGAGGGTGAAAACAAAATACAGTAATTAACAATTTGTATGAGTTAGAGTAGCTAGAATTTGATTTGATCGGAGAGAGATGCTTTGATGCCTTCATATTCAGGTCTTCCTGAAATGCTACAAACGTATATAACCACGACTACTACTTTTCAGATCTAGAATAGAATAGAATAGAATAGAATAGAATAGAATAGAATAGAGAGAGGCATTAGGAACGAGCCTTTTGGCTCATTCTTGGGTCGATACCCAAGTCCCATCAATATTGACTTATATAGATGCAATTAAATGTTCAATCACTAGGGCTTTTCTCAAAAATGTCAGTTGGAGTTTATAGCCTTTCACCTGAAAATATAAGCATTTTAACCATATAAATATGATGAAAATCGGGCAGTAAAACAAGTAGAAACAAACTTGAAGCTACTGAACCAAACATCAGTGTAAGTTTAACTGGGAGCAAAAAATTACACTAGAATATTGAAGCACCGGGAAAACTTTTTGTTAGCTGTGTCGGTGGAGCTCGCGTAAAAGAGGCCATAGAATTTGCTATCCCTGCTCTAACTGTACACGTAAATGCAGCTTTTATGAATTAGATTCAACATAGAAGGTACAATAACTTAGTCTTCTGTAGTAAACCCCCAAAAATTAGTAGAGTTAAGACAAAATATAGTGGAATGGACATCGCTTAACACATCTATGCATGAAATTGTAGTATTCTCGGGTCATAAATCACATGATGACTGTATTCATACCACACTCAAATAAAATAATGCATAGTGCCTTTGCAGATCTGCACAGCCGTTAGAACGTGCATTAATTAAAGAGCGTCTGTTTTCTGGTTGTCTATGTGCGTTGTGCATCCGACTCGAAGCATAACGTCAACATGCATTCGTACGCTTTATTTTACTAACGAATAACGTGTTTCATGTATACTGAAACGTGCCATATATTTTTTTGCACGGGGCTCTTTCAAAGGGACTGTTTATGTCATGTATTTTGCGTATTTTATTTATCAGGTATTATATGTTTTATCAAGGTCTCACCCATAACACAGCCACTTGGTGTGTACGTGAAGTCAGGCATCAGGCATTTCATTGACATAGCATTAGATCCATTCAAAATTTAGAGATTCAGATCAGCAGGAGAAATGATTTTGCAAAAATCTTCAATAGAAACATCAAAATACTAAAATAATCAGTGGTAAGCATTGAAATATGGCGAGTATTGATGTTTCTGTTATGAAATAAATTCAACGTTGGGAGTTTTGTGTGAGATACTTAATGCTCTCACATTTAAAGAGCGGCATAAACAAGGACAGCGAGTGATAGGATTAGAGAACGTTTCTGAAGTGAATCAAAACAGAGATACAAACATAAAACTCTTGCTTGGGTAATTATTTTCCTGTAGTCCATTGAATGCAATAAATAATAGGAGGACGTAGTAGTCGAACATTACTGGTCTTGAAATTTATGTTTTTAGATCTGTTCTCAGAAAGAAGATTGAAGGGCTCTCCGACAGGATCAGTCTATATCATCCAATTTTCAGTAATTATCTAAATACAAATGAGAGTTCAAGTGGAGATTCAATATAATTATTGTGTGAAGCGAAATGCACTATCTTTACATCTTCTGTATGAAAAAAACTTTTGTCATGTAAAGAACGCATTTCAAACTCGAGACGAAATAAGCCTGTTAACGCAGCAATTTCAAAGGAAGTACAAAATAACTGCTTTCAACCCTCCGTCAAAGATTTTACTGAAACGAACTCTTTACAACCTCGCTCTAAATCCTGTCTTCAAAAAATATTTCGCTTTAAGACAGCTAATAAAATTTTACTAAGCTTTATATTAAATGCTTAAATATCAATGATAAAGTAGGTAATAAAGGGAAATATTCCAAAACGTTCGCACTAATTTTGATGTTGAGTGAAAGAGAGATTTTACTTTTTCGTAAAAAATCACGCTTGATCAATATATGATTCAGTCAGTCTGTAATGCCGTATTCCAAACTGCCACTCATGGTTTGCAATGCACGTTGTACTGCACATTGTGATGCACATTGTGATGCACATTGTGATGTACATTGTAATGCACATTGTGATACACATTGTACTGCACATTGTGATGTACATTGTAATGCACATTGTGATACACATTTTACTGCACATTGTACTGCACATTGTGATGAACATTGTGATGCACATTGTGATGCATATTGTACTGCACATTGTATTGCACATTGTACTGCACATTGTACTGCACATTGTAATGCACATTGTACTGTACATTGTACTGCACATTGTGATGAACATTGTGATGCACATTGTGATTCATATTATACTGCACATTGTACTGCACATTGTGATGAACATTGTGATGCACATTGTGATGCATATTGTACTGCACATTGTACTGCACATTGTACTGCACATTGTACTGCACATTGTACTGCACATTGTGATGCATATTGTAATTCATACTGTAATTCACATTTCCCCTCCTCCCCACGTTGAGGCTGTGTGAGCTAATTTTCGTTCGACTGACTTGCTCACTACGGCAACTCGTACATGCTTTTCCAACCTGGCTTACAGAAACTGGCATATAGAAACTGGCTTACAGAAACTGGCTTACAGAATCTGGCTTACAGAAACTGGCTTACAGAACCTAGCTTACAGAAACTGGCTTACAGAAATTGGCTTACAGAAACTGGCTTACAGAAACAAACTTTGGTATAATCTCTGGAGAATAAGCCTCAAAATGAGCGATACAACTAATTATATCTTAATATGTGATGCAACCTTGATTGTTTCAATCAACTGCTCTTTGAATTTAAATCTCTTTCATTCACTGATTTCAGCCCTCTCAAAATCCCAATTAATAGAAATTACATTAAAACATGCTCTGTTCATATAAAATGATTCGTATGACTTACCATTCTTAAGAACAGTTTGCTTCTAAAAGTTGATTCTGATGTAGTGAATAATCTTGGATAATCACATAATGTTCGCAGCAGATAATGCAGTAAACATTAAAACACATTCAGCTCTAAATCTCAAACAGATTAAATCAAGAATTTTTAGACAGAACTCCTTGAGAATCATGAAATAATCTTTTGAGGACGTCAAAACTGTTTCGGTTGTAAGTTACGAGCAGAAATGCTATGCAGAATCACACACTTCAATCTACTGAGAATCTGGCTGATGGTTCGACCGAGAATCTTCAAGTAAAATGATTTCAGTATCGCAAAGCCACAGAATCTTGAAACTAATTCGACCACGAATACTCAAGCAGCATAAGACCTACGTTGGGGAATCTTAGTGAGAATTTCAAGATTAATTCGACCAAGAATCCTTGAACAAATCTGACTGAGAATCGTAAAGCAATCAGACGAAGACGATGCACGACCGGCAGGTAGAGACCATTTAGAGCCTGTCATGTGCATGGCCGTCCACCGCCTGAACATCGTTGGCATCTGACCGTCGTTCTGGATCACCTTTCTCCTCCTCACTGAGCATACGACCTGGAGTAAATGAACTGATGTTACTTTTTCAATCATCATCAAGAAACAGAAAGGTCGTTTTTTCTGAGGTCTCTTCAAACAGAAAGATGCGTGAGTGCTGTTGTTTTTCAGCTGGACTAACTGTCCTTCAAAATAATAGCCTTTTGTACTTTTTACCCTGGTTGGCAAAAATGAGATTGAATACTTTTCTTAGGCTTGGATGAAAAAGTCAATTTCACGCTTAGATAGAAGAACTGAAAACCGACGTTTCATTTTCAGTTTCCTCAGGGAAAAAAGTTTGAATGCAATCACCCTAGGCTTGTATTAACAATACTTCCTGAAAAATTTAAAAACATTTGAGCCATTAAAAATGCTCCGCTACTTGGAACGCCGATGCAGATACTCATCAGCAGCCAGATGGGGGGGGGAAGGGGGAGAGGAGAAGTGAATTGATCGATGAAACAGGCAGTGAGGAAAACAGGATAGCGATAGTAGCGAAGGATCAACGTAAACAGGGAAATTTTTGAAGCCAGATTATGCTATAAACAAGGTGACATTGGCAATATAGCAGTCCAGCTATGGAAACAGCGCAGTAATGTGAACAAAGTAACGTTAGAAACAGTACAGCGACGTGAATGAAGCAGGGATAGAAAAAAAAAACACAATGAAATAAAATAAGGCACAGTGATGGAAAAAAGACACAATGCAATCTCGTATTTTCTCCACAACCTTCTCCTCGTTCTCCTTCTCTCCTCCTCTGTAGTTAGTCCTCGCAAATTCTCAAATTGTAAACCCATAAACTTATTTTCTCGCGCTTCTTGTTTAGAATTTGCTCTTTTGCTTTTACTGAATATTTTCAATCTCATTCCTACATACACCATCATTCATTACTTCTTTAGGTTCCTAACATCTATTTCATCATACACAAGAGCTTTTTATTAACATTTACTTCAAACTAAATTTTAAAAATTCTGCAAAACATTTCATGAAATTTTCTCCATTCTCTCAACTTCTCGCGCCCATAAAAAGTACTTCGCACTCATCACGAATAAATTATCATCGCTAGAGGAGCGTCAACAGAGCACGAGCGTAGCACTGTTCAAGGAAAGAGGCCAAACTTTAGTAGTTTTTGCAACAAAAATAAAATGACTTCTTTTTAGACTTTTATACCATGACAGTATGGCTCGAAATGGCTGTTATCTTAATTTGGTTTCTTCACTTATTTCCTTCGACCATCTTTCCCTCTACGTTCTTCATCTATTCTTTTTGTGTTTATTTCAGTCATTTCTTTCATTTCCGTTTTTTTGTTCTGTGGTGACACATTCCAGTGTTCTTTCCCTCCATCTCCCTACCTACAAGTTCCGCTATAAATTCATTCAGATTAACTTTTAATACGCTCGTTTTTGTTTCTTTATCATATTCCATTACCTCCATTTTGTTCCCTGTGTTCCTTTATCTGTTAATTATTAAATATCCTTCCTTTATGTAGAGTACCTGAAATAAAAGGTAAAATCACACTTCTTTAGTGTCATCTGGTTTACACAGCTCTCTTTTCTTGACAGGAAAAAAGGAAGAACTTCTTTAAACTGCTTTTCATGAAGTCAAAATTTACAGTATTTGAAGAAATTATCCTACCCAGTATTTTTGTCATTCCTTCCGATTGACAGCTCTAACATAAAAAAGATTTGTGCCGAGTGTTTGTTTTACTTGCATGCATTACCTGTTTTGATACATCATCTTTACACCTGTTTAAAAGTTAGTATCTTTTCAAGCATTTATTAGCTAAACTAAAAACGATCAAATTCAGTATTCAAATCAGAATTAGCAGAGTGATTACTGAACATTGTTAGTTGTTGTTAGTAACAAGTTACATTTCTTAGGCTTTTAAAAACGGATCAGAACTTGTTTTTGAGACCTAAAGAATGGACTCTATTTCCATACACTCTTATATCTGAGGGACAAAAATCAAACATATTAACAACCCCTTCATTGTCACTACACCCACATCAGAATGATAATCTTAGCGATTTGCTTAATACATAACTTATGCTCTGTGATAGATTGAAGAACGAGAACATCTCCTGCAAGTAGTTCGCAATTCCAGGATCAATTTGCCAGAATTTACTGAAGTCGCCCACGTTCCGCAATTGCATAAAGCGGTAGCGGACTCCAGCGTTCATCGACACCAGAATGACGCGATTTGGTGGACGCACGGCCCGACATTTGCGCTATTGCCGGACAGGTGGGTAGAAATGCCTGGATATTGCGGACACGAGGACGGAAATGACTGGAATATTGCCGACAGATAGATAAAGGTGTGGGAATTAGAGAGGACGGGATGACAGAGAAGTAAGAGATTTACAGACTGAAAGATAAAAGTAAATAAACCATTGCTGGTATGGAAAAGAAAGGAGCAGAATGAAAGTTATTTTGAAGACTGAAATGAACTAAGTACATTTTAGGGCATAAGAAGTGTTTCAGCTATTTTTAAAATAGCAGACGCAGTATGGCATACATATTGCAAAGGAGAGAAAGCATGAAAATGAAATACTGATACTACTATGAACGATAATGTATAAAAAATATAGATAAAAATAGAAATCGGTCATGTCCTTTATAAGAAGTGTTAGGAGTCATAGCAACTACCGCTGTGAGAGTCACGGCATTATGAAAGAGAGGATAGATCCTCACACAAATCATTCAACTCCTACTCCCTCATGCAAGTTAGTTGAAACTTGAATGATTTGTTGGACGAAGTATTTGGAACAACAATGAACCTCATGCAAAGCGAAAACCCATTCAACAAAACGTGTATAAATAAAATTAGTGGAAGGTATTACTAACATAGGAGAATGGTATGTATAGTAGAACTTAACATCACAAACGACCCCACATACAACAAATCAGCTTAGAAACGCGATTTGCTAACTAATTTTCAGCTTGACATCAATCCAAGACCCTGCGCAGAAACACACCGAGAGTTTGCGTTCAGTTGTTTTTTGTTACATTTGTTGTAAAAGTTGTGAGTTATTCCTTCACACATATTTTATTTTATTTTAAATTAGCACTAATTAGCCTAGGCACTAATTGTCTAACTCCACCATGAAATACGATGTAACAAAATCGTCGGTGGGACGCGTTGTCGAACTCGTGCAGATCCGCAAATTTTCGTTTAAAATCTGATCCGTAGTTGAGGGACTTGCCTACGTAATGTCGACCTTGTGAAAGCGTGCGGTTGTGTTCGTTTATTATTGATTTAGTGTGTTATGTGCTACAAATGGTGTACTATATTCTTGAGTGTAATAAAAAGTAGAAAAAATTATTATTGTTTTTCAAGCTATTCTGTTTGATTCACAGAAATTTCGGTTCTTTTTCGTTGATGTGTTTATTTCGTTTCACGGACTATGAAAACGAAGGCTAACAATTTTCTGAAAAAGAATCTCGTAGCTTCGAAAATTAGCTTCTGGCTGCAAGATGTGAATGAATCTTTATGAATTTAAATTTACGGAAAAACTTGATGAAATTTCTCTAAAAAAGTTTCTGCAGCTGCGTCATATAACATTACACAGAAACGTTAGGTACAAGTGCTGTTACGTTGATGAAGTTTGCGATAGAAAATAGCGACATTTAAAAATTTCCTCGAGTTCAAATTTATAATATTTACAGCATTGCTTAGGAAGCGGTTTGTTTGATCAAAGAAAATATTTGCAAAGCTTTAGCAAAAGAAGGTTAGGCCCCGCGTTAAGTTTTCCAGTGTTTGAAACTGATCTGTTGGGTAAACATAAACAGGACCAAAAAACTGGGACAAAGCAGAGATAGACATGCTTGCCTTTATATTGTGTTCAATATTTAGGGGTTAAGTTCTTATAGTATTTATATATAAAAATTCCCGCTATTACGAGTGCTTTAATGATTTAAAAATTAAACTTCTGCAACAAGTAGTGACATTTGAATGAGGTGATACAATATTCTCAAAAAGTTCTGTAAGCGAGAAAGTAAAGTAATCTGTATTAATTTTATAGTTTTGTGGTGTGAGAGGCAAGTAGTGCACCACCTTGAACGTGACGAGACAGAAAACTTAACACGTTGACTCCGAAGTGGTACGTATGTGAACCACTTAGGTTAGGTTCTGAAATTTTTTCAGTTCCTTCTAGTGACTATGCGTACAAAGTGAAGTTTTACACCAATCAGGCAATTGGAGGCAACGTGTTAAAATGGTGCTTAGCATTATTGTGGCAAGAGAACCAGGAATAGTGTTCTCCGACGGTATTATTGTGGCAAGAGTATGAATAGTGCTCCCCCATAGTATTATTGTGAAACTTGATTTCTTCATCAAAGAAGCGGCCTTCCTCCAACACTGTACGTCTCCTCCATCAAGCACAGCACAGCACGGTAAGTACTGTTCAATTATTTTGTTCTGTTTTTGCCGCATTTCTTATGATGAATTCTATTTTGAATTTTATTTCGTATTTTTATCATTAATCCATGCATGGACAAAAATAAATTTCGTACAGTCAGGGAATGGATCAATTGGGCCAACATTTTTTTAATTTGAAATATTGTTTAGGTTAGCGAAGATTTCAGTTTACGAATAGAGTGGTGTGCAGAGGCGAAATTAGTTTGTGTACCACATCACTGTGTGTTATTGTAATGCTTACGTTGACATTATTGTAATAGAAATTAAAGTGCTAACGCACGGATGGATCCACCGTCTAGCATGCAAGTTTGCAAGCATAGAAAAAGAAATAAGCGTTAATAAGAAATAGAATAAAAGAAATGCTAGCCAGTAGCAGCTAATATCAAGCGACTGCAGCCATCTGGAGATTTATTTATACACTATGTATCTCAAATATTTAAGCTAGTAACTGTACTAGTAATTAATATTGCACGGGGGACCAAGGTGGTGGTCTCTGAACATCGCTCCTCTGAACATCGCTCCTCTGAACATCGCTCCTCTGAACATCGCTCCTCTGAACATCGCTCCTCTGAACATCGCTCCTCTGAACATCGCTCCTCTGAACATCGCTCCTCTGAACATCAACCCTTTAAACCATCATCGCTCACTTCAATCATTCAGAACTCGGAGAGTGAGACCACAATTGCGTGCATTCAATGAAGGAAAATTCAACAGACTTCAGTCTTGTGACCAGCGCTCATGCGCAGATGAATCCTGGAAAAACAATCCGTTTCAATGAGTTTGTGATTTTGTTCCAAGAAAGTTCGTTTATTAACACGTTGACTCCGAAGTGGTACGTATGTGGACCACTTAGGTTAGGTTCTGTAATTTTTTCAGATCCTTCTAGTGACTATGCGTACAAAGTGAAGATTTACACCGGCCAGGCAATCGGAGTCAACGTGTTAAATTTATTTTAAATAATCTTAGTCATCACTAACCGATCAATTACATCGGTAGCTACAAATTTTTCATTCATAGAAGTTCATGAATAAAAACAAGTGGCCGGGCCTGACATTTGATGCTTCACATACAGGATGTCTCTGCAATATGTATGTAGCAACGTACAATATGTACGTTGCTAGAAGACTAGAGTTTGGGAAGAGAATTAAATTTTTCTCAACTTTCAAAAATCTGATGTTATTTTTTTTTCAATATCTTTAAAAGTGTATCTATGTCATCACATACCTAAATCAAAACGAAATCAATGAGTTATGTACTGTTAAAAAGTAAGTACTTTTTTGGGACACCCTCTATTGTTTGGTTTTTCTAGTGTTGACGATTAAAATTGCAGTTGTATTTTTTTTTTGGGTGGAAGGGAGGAGGATTACAGCCGTTTAGACTGCCATATTCATTAGGGAATATTTTAAGAGCAGTTAATTTTTTCATCTCCCTCGTTTCAAACCTATTTGTTCTGGTGTAAACGATTAAAATTGTTGAGAATTTTTCAAACATTCTGTGCCTGAATGTTCCTCTCCATTTTAGGAAGGGAGGAACTAATTAGCGTGTATTTATTGTGTCTGATTCATGGCATAATTATTTCGTTCGGTCAAATTTATTGCCTCACCTGAATTTATTGAATTTCAGTCAATTTTTTACATGTGTGTTGTTTATTACTGACGTCGTGAAGGAGGGGAGCCAAAAGTTTAAGAAGGGAGAATTTCAAGGTTTAATGAAGTATGAAAATGCTAGTAATTCTTGAAATACCTACATTTTATGTAATAATAAAAAGTGAATAAACCGTGGGATGTTTTTTTCTATGCAGAAAGGTTGCAGACGTAAGAGAATATATTGCGTCACCATAGACGGGCAAGCGTTTCATACCTCTCGCTCCCGGGGAATTGTGACGTAAATTTGTTGACTTTTTCGCTTTTACCACTTGACTCCCGTGAGTATAACGTCCAGCCGGTACTCTAAATCGAACACACAGCAGATGCGAGTAGGTCTTTTCATCGTTTTATTGCGCCTAATGTTTTTCCTTTAATAAGACCAAAGAACTAATTCACTTGGAGTAACTAGTACGCCACCTGAAAGACTGTTTTTGAGATGTCGATATTTAACGACATTTTTGAAGTATCTCAAGATAACAGGATGGGGTAATTTTTACTATAATTTTAATCTAAAATGACAAATGACTCGTGCCTCTATTTTGTGACTACCACTCGAGTTCAATTTTCGTATTCCACTGTGATGAAAGAGAACGTTATGTACATACCAGATATTAGATTATACAGTAACTTGAATTAATTGATAAGAAACGCATCCTATTCAATCAAGGCAAGAATATCTCAATTACATTATCTTGCTCCGCTGTATCCTACAATAACCATAGAGACAAATATTACCCCAATCCGTCAGCTATCTTCCATTAAACATCATTGCAGCTTCCATCATTGCGTGCTAATTTCCCCTCATGTTCATGTATAGTAGCTTCTGAGTTTCAACGCACCATGTAAATATCTTCAAAGAACCATAACTCAGTTTTTGAGCGGAAGGAGCTCGTAGGCCGCAACGCAGCCCGAAAAGGAAGGGCATACAAGCGCCCTCGGCTTATCCCTTGCGCTCCACAATGGCGTACAACCGTGGAACGCACGCGTGTTTGGGGTCCTTTAATAGACGCTCCCACCGCCAAGGATTACCGCGGGATTTTACGAATGAATGAACACGAGATGTGTACACAGGATACCAGCAAAAAGTGCTGGGCCAAGTCGACGCTAAGACGCCGGAGTGGCTGGCTGTCAAATACCGACGACGAATATTTCTGAACAGATGTTGGGGGCCACGCCTGTCGAGGGATGATGAAAAGAGTGAAAGAAGACTTTTATAGCAGCAAAATTGTGAAAAGAAAGAAGAAAAATTGAAAATGGCTTGTATTTTGTTTTTTTTTATAGTGAGTAGTCTTATGCACGTACGTAGACTTGCACTGAAAGTAAGATAACGTTTTGTTTGATTGAAGAGCACGAGTGCCTGTGTCTTAGACGGGCTAAATGTCAATGTTTTTTGTCAAGAAATAACAATGGAGAATATTAACACGTTGCCTCCGATTGCCTGATTGGTGTAAAACTTCACTTTGTACGCATAGTCACTAGAAGGATCTGAAAAAATTACAGAACCTAACCTAAGTGGTACACATACGTACCACTTCGGAGTCAACGTGTTAAGCCCCAAAATTTTGATATTGAACTTCGCACCTCAATATTATTATCATCAGGTCTAACAGTCTATTATTTTAAGCATGAAGCACAATATTCAAAATTGAAGTAAGCCTTCATGAATAACTACGTGGCTTTCAGAAATAAAGTTCATCTTCAGAAAAGATGCTGTGCCACGTCAAGTGAGTTTCTGCCTTTTAAATAATACACCATAAAAATAATGTTTTCATATTTCCATTTCTACTGGTAGAAATCATCTTTATTTTTTCAAATCTTCTATTTCACTTGGTATTGATACCTGTGCATTATTTTACTTGTTCACTAACATTTACGTTTACACACGTGAAATGTACATTGATTATTGTATTTTATCTCTTTATGAGACGCTTAATTTTGGGAACAACTAATGCTAATGTTTTTGGAAATCACTGAAATTTGGATCCAGAATAGAAACACTAGGAGGATTAAGAAGTTTATTTGAACAGGAATGTTTTATTAAAACACGCAGAGACTTTTGCAACTGATTGGATTTTTTCTGATAAAATTAAGTGTCGTAAATTCTGAGCACAGTACTGTATTTTAGTTCTTTTAAACTATACATACATTCCAATCAAATCACCCTAAATTATATTGAAAGGAAACATTCATTTTCTGATTAAAAAATAAATAGAAACCCAGTGATTCGAGAAACACTCGCTTCAAAATACAATGGCCAAGAAAAGCCAAATGTAGAGACTTCTAAGCTTATACCTGGAGCACCAGCAGAGTTTTCTTTTCGGAGTTCTGTAGTTTTCTTTTCAATCTACTGAGCCTCACCATAAAGCCTAAACGACTGGCACTAAGAACCAGCTCATTGCCAATCATTGATTCGACTCGAAAACTGCAAGTGTTTTTGAACAGCGTCAGTTGTTCGGGGCTGCTTAAGCATAATCTCGTCCCTGAAAACTACCGAGCTATGTAGTTGAAAGCAGAACCGTTATTACGAGGAGATGAAAAACTCATTATTGAGGAGGTCCTGTGGGAAACTGCGCGCGGTAGTTGCCGGGAAGTTGCTGGAATTATCATCGAGACATAAATGACCTCTAGGAAATAAAGAGAGTCATTGTCTTCAGTTCAGGTCCCGTGGTTATCGCATGAAGCCACTGACGAGAAATCAGTGTTTCCTCGGTGACCGGTGTTTAAGGACTTGAGAAAAAATCGGATCGTGATTGAAATAATCGCGCAGTTTCCTGGACCTAAGAAAAGCCATCCAAGAAGTTCATCCTGCTTCCTGCGAGCAGTACAAAAGCAGTTCCTTCGTTGCCTGGTGCTCCTTTTTTAGGGCCTCATGTTGTGAAGAAAAAGACATCGGCGAGTTCAGCTACGGTGTTTAGAGCCGTAGTTAAGGCGCCTGCCGGCAAAACTGTCGTTGAGACCACGAAAAGTAGGGCTGCAGATGACTGCAACTCCAACGATTACAGAGACAATGGCCGTGGTCGTCAACACTGGATTGCTGGTCACGTCCCGGACATGAATCCAGCACCTGTCCGCAACTGAACTGGTTTTGCTAGATATTTTCTCTAATAATGGGCTTACAAACCGCGCTCTGGATTTATAACACAATTGCATCTATTGGGCCTTTTCGACTTCATCTGTTGTTACTAAAGGCCTATTTTCATCACAACTTGAGTGTTACAGCTGCGTTTCTAAGCCAGTGCACTTAATATCACCTTTGCATGTAAATGAGATTTGGTCGAAAACTCGGTCCAGTGAACTCGAGAACAGTTAGCCTATTTATCTGTTCTCTTTTTCCTACAAAAGTTTGCCTCTAGTCTTTATGGTACAGTACTTGCTTGGCCTGCTTGCTTCTTCGTAGGAAATTTCCCGTGTGCGCGAATGTGTATCTTACTATTCATATCATTAGAGTGTCTTATCTCCTGCTCCTACCAATTCCTTCTTTTTAGCTTCACTAGTTTTGTTTCCACTTAGTTGCTCTCAGTTAAGCACATTTCCATACCTTACCTTGCGTTTGAACGACCCTCATATGCTCGGAACTTATTTGTTTCCCCTTCTCACGTCCTCGTTGTGTTCTTCGTTCTAAGAACACACAAGCAGTGTTGTAGCAGCGGAAATACATGTTTCAAATTCATTTCAAGCACAGGTACAATAAAGCATCATTTCTACGAGTATCTTCGCCTGAATTACTGAAATTCATCTTATACATTCCTACCTTATTAGTCTGTGATCTTTTTTCATTGAATTCAGACTTAAAGTGAACAAATCCCGCAGACCTGCGTCAGAAGACGTGTTGCAGTTTCTAATTCTAACTTTGCTTAATACAATCAGTAATGACAAACTTAGCACAATGAGGTATTAGTATACAGCTATGAGATGCAAGACTTATCCGAGGGTTTCATCGCCTTGTCTGTGAGTGTATAGAAACACCTTATATTCACTATTCTCCTATCTCTCTCAGTTGCAGCACACTAGTAACTAGTGTGCTAGTGCTGAACTAGTGCTGCACTAGTCTCCACAGGATTGTGCTAACACATGATTGTTCAGATCCTTTGTGGTGAACAGCTTGAGGAATCAAAGTAGTTATCACCTCCTTCAACACTCCGTTCTACATCAACTGCTCTCTTCCTAACATTAGAAAACTCCTCCAATTATTTAACCCCATACCCCTCGCATCGTATAAAATAACTCATTCCTCCTCACATTAGATAACCCCCTTCCTCATATTATATCCCCCTCCACCTTCCAGCACGAGAGAACAACTCCCTACGTTCGTTGTTATGCAGTTCACGGCGTTACACCCCTCGTTGTCATGGAGTTAACGCGCATCCCGTAATTTCGGCTCGTTTTCTAGCTCTTTTTCTAGCGCCTGCCCCCGCTCTGCATACCGACCTGTGCTCAAGCAATGGAAGGGGCGGCATTTAGCGCTTTCACCAACCATTTAAATTTTATCAAAAATTTAATTTTTTACCAAATATTTTCATATGTTGTTATTGTTGTGCTTCTTATATATTTTAATTACGGCCTCATGGACTGAAGAGTTCACGAAGCCTTGGAAAAATCTGTAGGGAAATTTTGATTCTAGAGTTTTGATCGTGTTAGCTCTGTCTGATCACCGTTTCCTTCCTTAATTCTACAAACACCACTGGTGTTTCTAAAGTTTATTAGAAATTATTCACTTTATCCCTATATCCTGAATGTTTCATCCGAAAGGTAGATGAAATTTCAAAAAAACGTGTAATGACTAGTATTCATTCGAACCGGATTTCGTTTCGACAAAAAATAATTTGCTTGTTACAGGGTTGAATATTACGTTTCTGTTAACTTCGTGAACCGTTTCTGAAATATTCCGTTAATGTTAACTTTGCAAGCACTGCATACAGTAAGCTTCGTCCCTTCCTCAACTGACATATTTAACACCTAGTTACTCTGCTGCAAATTTGTCGTAAATCTTGCCTTGAGATTTATGGAATTTTTCGGTCTTCCATTAATTTATAATGTCAGTTACTGATACATTGGTAGGGTTTGAATGATTTACGTCGGAAACAAAACTTGCACAAATTAGGGTGCTCCAAATTATTAAAAATGGCTTTTGATGTCGTGTGATGAAACGTTTGCCCGCTTTTTTTAGATCTTCAATTACTAAAACCTTCGCTCAAGCACTCAATTCTATTGGTGTTTTATTCATACAAATTCGTGTTTTAATTTTGTTAACGATGCTCGATGTGGGTATGAATTAGCCATCAAATATACTACACATCCCGTTTTGCTTGACAGGAAATTTTCTTACTTGCCACAAATCAATCGTAACTTTCATCAAGTAAAATAAAAATAATATGGAGTAGATAGAGCCATCTTCCTGGACAGTAATTTAATTGCAGTATTTTCACCAGTGTTGTGCTATTAAATAAAATGTAATTAAAAAACATTGAAATACCTTCGGTTCCATTCAAGCATCCCCGCGCTCTGTGTTGTATTGCAACTTCGGTTCCATTCAAGCATCCCCGCGCTCTGTGTTGTATTGCACCGAGCAAGAATAGGAGGGAATTAGGAAACATAAGCGAGCCGTTTGGTCTATAAAATTTAATTTCAAGTAAATTCATTCATAAACGAAGTTGTGACAAAAATTCATTATTCATCGTATTTATTATAGAAACAACTATGAACATTTACATAGAAAAATAGGGCATCCATTAATTGTAAATGCTTTGACCTTCGACTTTCGTTAAGGAATGAGTACGCTTGACCGTTGGCATAACTTCAGTCCTTGTTGCGGAATATGCCAGTTAAGAAAAAACATATTTCTGATTCTCCACTGATTATTTTTTCGAATTTCGAGAATTTAATTGCTTCTGGATGAGTAGCAGAGATTTAGGTGAAGTGATATTAGGGCATGATCGATGGCAACATACTTGAAGAGCGGGCAGTAGTTCGAACCTTCGAGGCACGCAAAGCTCAAGGCAAATTGCTGACGCTCGCAAAATCGTCATAGTTCCTCCACAACATGGTGACTACAGAAATTCCTCCCAGAGCGCACCAAGTTTCTTGCAGTTATCTGCTTTTTGTTTAATGGGGATAATGTCAGTGCACACAAGACTAGTGTACACCACAACACCAGTGCAAACACCATGGCCATCATGGACACCAGGATTTTTCTTGACACCATGAGGGGTGTCAAGAAAGATCTACTGTTTGCGCGTAATGAGATTGTAGTAGAGTTTCATGTGTTTTGCATTGAAACATAGAGTGTAATATAATATTCACGCTCAGCCTCAAGCACAATCTGCAAATATGTTGGAAAATTATTTTTTTTAAACAATAGACCTCGAAAATATTTTGCCAATTACGACACAACAGAAGAAGGTAGCAAAATTGGGCAAATCTCACCTGAATACCTGTAGGTCGAAGAGGAGAGTGTTATCTGGGCAGCGAAGTCAATGGTTTGAAACGTTATTTCTGATTGAATTCTAAATGCCTCCTTTGGTAGCATTCCGTAGCCGACTGGAAACAATCGCGCGCTTTACGGAGACAATATTCAGTCCAGAAGCACGCAGGTCTCTAGCTTAATATCGGAGTTCCATAAAGCGCGTTCAGATCGAACAGGCCGATCCAATTCCGTCGCCCAGCGTCTATTAGGTTCGATTGCGCGGACCATAGAAAAGCAACGGGCCAAAATTGACTATGTCTATGCACGAGCGCAAGCTGGAGAGCGCTCGCTGCGAGGTATCTGGTTCACATTACGCAAAACAGGAGCTGATTAGCATGCCAAAATGAAGATCCGCAGGATAAGGCGAGTCTTTTTAGGAGAAGAAATTGATGCCTTCAGCTGATCGTTTCGATAACGAACACGAATGAAAAGCTGTTGGTGAGGAAGCGTTGAGTCTGGATGCTGGTGGCGCTTGTTCCAGATAACTAGTTTTAAATTACTGGATTGCCTGCTGAAAGTTCCGTGTGACTTATGAGTTGTCTGCCTGCAAAAACAACACAGCTCGACTCCTTAGAAAGGCTTTCTTAATTTCAGAATCTCTTGTTCGAACTTGGCAAGAGAATTGTTATGAGCTCTTGTCATAGATTTAGCCATGGAAATGTGTACATACATTACACGTGTTCTGACTTTAATGACAAGCCTACCAGAAATTTCTCGGTTGAATGGCCTAGCTTCCCAATTTTTAATATTTGTAAGACGGACTAACATTCTTACTTTTAACCTCAATGTTAATTAATACAGGAAGCACAGAAAATTAAAAATTAGTAATAAATAATCAACTTTGATTATCTTTTGTTTTTACATGCATGGACTATGACGATAGTTAAACGATAACTTGATCACTTCTCGAACGTATGATCACTTGACCTATACGGTGAGAATTTCATATTTTTCTACGACAATACTGTAGATCCAGCTGGGAAATGTAATCATCAGGCTTTCATTTTGGGGAAGAATTCACTTACACATATACGTCGTTCATATGCAGACATGTGCATACTATATGCTTGACTGTGGCCTGTTGTTCATAGCTACGAGAATGTCCTTACTCAAGCTTTGCCATCCTTACCTCATCCATGCTCTGCCATCCTTACCTCATCCATTCTCTGCCATCATTACCTCATCCATGCTCTGTCATCCTTACCTCATCCATGCTCTGTCATCCTTACCTCATCCATGCTCTGTCATCCTTATCTCATCCATGCTCTGCCATCACTATCCTTGCTTAAGTTTTTAACCTTGCGAAATTGGACCAACTCAGTTTATGATCAAATTCTCAAAAAAAATACAGTTGTCAGCAGGAGCAGCAGAATATTGTCTATAGGAAAATGATTACGAGTTGTTTTGAGCAATGAGCTTAAGCATTACTCTAGTTCTTTACAGTGGGGATAGTGACAAGGTAGTCAAGTCTTGAATCGTTCTGAGTAGTGGGTATTTACACACAAGTGTACTCGCCTTCATCAGCTTGCTACCGTTGTTTTCTATCAGGATGCAGCTTCATGCAATGTACAGAGCAGAGCTTCGTTTCAATTATGTGTCTTAGTTCATTAACTCGCCTAATTCCCAGGTACAGCAGCAATAAAGCCAATTAATTTAGTAAACTTGTTTACAACTGCCATGGACGTCGGTGCCCCCAGTCCCAATTCAACTCAAGACTAGCAAACTTTATTTACTTCAAAAGTTTGTTTACACGGAAAATTTGTTCCCTGAAAATCCGTAATTGGGCAGAAATTTATTTGACCATGAGAACACGTGTTCTTTGTATAGCGTGTATTAATATTGAAACGTAATTACGTTAAATTGAATGAACCCAAAAATTTCTTTATTTCAGAAGTGAATTCGATTCAGAAATGGAATTACTCGAAATTTATATCTACTCTATACATGTATTGGATTTATGACTGAATTTCGGTAAAAATGTATTTGTTTCAAGCCTCGAATATTGAGTCTGGAGTTAACCGGTGGAGGGCATCCGCCTCCTGTTGGAGAAACAAAGAACATCCAAAATTATAATCCCGGGGTTCCATTGTACATGCATTGATTTCCTTACAACAAATTTTTGTTAAAAAGGAACTAATAATCGTTACAAAATTTCAGGTGTGAATGAAAAACAGTAACTGGAAAGAGTACGGGAAATATTGTATTGACAGGTTCTGGTATTATTTTTTAAGGTTCTTTCTACACCACTCTGTGGTGCTGTTGTTTGAGCGGCATACAACACTAGCGTATGTTACTTCTATCACTAACTCTGCAGCTTCCTGCAACGCGTGGTGTTGCAGGAGGCATGTGCGTGATATACGCGACTCTGCAATGCATGGTAGGAATGAATTCAATGATCTAAATTCATCATGCTCATTATTTCCATAAATTTACATAGGAGCTAATAATATTTCTGAAAACTTTCAGATGCAATTCAGCATTAAGATATTCTCCAAAGTTATTTACAATAATCGTAGCCATAATCAGAAATACACATTTGAATGAATCCGTAATACATTAAAAATCTGCTATCGAATGGAAAAACAGACGATTTTCTCAAATCTGGTATTGAAAATTCGGGTTAATGCTTTCTAATAGAAGCACTTTCTTCCCTCCCTTCCAAGCCTTGCTGCCAGCTTGCTCCAATTAAAAAGTTGAGACCCTCTGGCTCCTAGCTGAAATGTTCATAATCTACGTCCAGTGAATTTGGTGTGCTGTTGGAACTCAATTTATGGTCACAAAATTTTTCATGAGGTTTTCCTGCATTCCTTCACATGAAGTCCCCTTCCAGAATGGCGCAAGCCGAGCTTGGAACTCCAAGCACGAGTTGGCTGAGGGGCTTCCTGTCATTTCAAATTATTGAAGACAAAGTTCAAAAGATGAGTTCCCATGATCCTGGCACTCATTGGTAAGAAGAATTCGTAAACAGAAGAGATGATACTGCTGAGTGAAGAGCAGCGGCTGCAGTGGCGATGTGTTGTTCAGGTGGAGGAAGCCGACAATTCCATCAAAGAGATCTCGAACAGTCAAACAAATGTCCTAAAAAATGATCAGAGTCAGACATTAATCAAAAGTCAAAGCAAATATTATGAGGATCGAGATCCAACAATATCTGTAAAATCAACAAATGGTGAAAATGAAGACCCGCATCTTGGATGTCAATATAGTGACGATCATCACCAATATCTCTCGGGATGTAAATCAACATCTCGAAGATCCACTCAAGGATCTTGTACATGTACTGTAAGTAAAGCCAAAGCTATTGAACGATAAGGTCTTGTAGATCAAAACCAAACGTTTGTGTAAGCCTTTGAAATCACTGAATTATTTTGACTTTCAAGGCCAGTATCGCTGCAGTCTCTTCGCTGAAAACGTCATTCTGCATACAAGAACTTCAATGACTCTCTACACATATTCAGGAGTGAATGTTCAAACAATTCGTTTGGAGAGGCGATCAGCATTTTCAACATATTCTATGACTAAACCTGAGTGTATTTGTATTTTTATAATATGTAAGTCCAGGGACTGATACGCTACAGTTTACACGGCACATTCTTTGAATTTTTCTCTTTCTGCAATAACATAAAGTATTATTATTTTGTCTATCCAAGTATCAAGCCTTTTTATTTGTCTAAAATAGTATAGAGATTTTTAAAAGGCACAAATTAATTCAGTAGTGTGCTTGATATATGTCAAAAAATTATGAACGTTTAATCGTTTCGGTGTCACCACAAGCTGGCCGGAATTCAGGCACGACGTCGGTGCTATGAGAACTGCATGTTCTTAATCCAACGGTAGATTCTGGATCACTGTGACTCCTCACCTTGAATCCGGGCACTCAAGAGTTATTGTAATCAGAATCTGGATCATTTTCGGTCCCTGAAGTTAAATTCATAGATTCAAGCCTTATTTTTAGACTCAGAGTTTGAACCGTTTTGTTGCTGTTGGAATTGGACTCAAATAACATAAACATACTAAAATCAGAACCTGAACCATCATCTGCTCGTGGAATTTAACTCACAAACTTAAACGGAATTAGAATTGGAAACTAAGATATTTTCAAATATTAGCGAGTACTATTCGGACATCCAAGAGGCATTGGAGGCGGAGGCTCCGGAGTCCGCCTGCACGTTTAAGAGTGATCGAACAGCTCACGCGTTTGCGGTGTCTGACAGGCGGCGGAAGTGGCGGATTTCGCTTCCAATCTGGACATCATATTTGTACGCGATGCATTAGAAATATTTTGGATGAAGGAGTAAAGTGTTTGCTAAAACGTGCGAATATCTAGAGCTTTGAATAGTTAAATAATAGTGAAAGGAATATTGAGTCGGCAACTTACAACTTCTGCTACTCTATGAAAGGAAGTATACATTGTCAGAGTCTAAAAGCTAATTTTACATCTTTAATGCTAGATCAGCAGTGCTTAAAGTTCTACAAAGCATTGACTTTGCTGAGAACATATATCCTTATAAATGACATATGTTTCTAAATTCATTTGTTTATAATAAACGTTTAAAAATTATAATCTACCCTTCTCAGTTTGCGCACACGTATAAGACGAAGTGTGATCGTTAATAATACTTTGTTTTTTGTGTTCCAAAACAAAATGAGCTGACTAAATTACGTGTCAAGAGGATGATGCTTTGCCTGCGTATTAACTGCAGGACCGAAACTCAAACCTCGTGACAACTCTGTATTTTTTGTTGAAAACATGGCGAATTTTATCTCTTCAATTCTGCTGAAGAAAATCGCGGGAGCATACTAAAATTGATCAATTTTGTAGCGAATTCTGACGGCGACGCTGCAGCAGGTACACAGTACTGCACCTGACAGCAACCTCCCAGCAGGTGCACAGTACTGCACCTGATAGCCACCTCCCAGCCACGGCTACGGTGAGCTGCACTGGAGAAGTTCAACAAACTACTGAGTGTGCGCTTGCAGTCTCACGGTACTGCACTTCCCATCATACGTTATTAGGAAGTGTTTAATCCCGTGCGAGTTGTAGTTCTCAACGCTCTTCCGTTTTCTTTTCATGATGTGCTTAAGAACACTGGAGTGATCTCTCGTTGGTTAGTCGTACTGCATTGTTGTGGTAACTTCTAGTCTTCTGAAATTGTCGATTTTTAATAAGAGAATAAAAGTGTTCTTCAAATAATGAAGCGCATTTTTGGCTGGAAAAATATTTTCACTCATCTTAATCGTTAAGCAAATTTGAATCTTTAGGAAATAATGATTTCATGAAATAGCCTGACCTTTGAATTAAAATCTGGATCATTTAATTAAGTCGAGCATTCACAGAATGTAACGCTACTTTTTGAATCATTGAATACGATTTTTGTACTCAAATGAGTTCGAATGAACAAGAGTTTTACAGCTCACAAGAATGAGCGCACATTAGCTACCAGGAAACGTTTCCACAAACACTCTAAGTTGTGGCTCTGCTTTCCAGGAATTCTGCTGGAAATCTTCTCAAGTTCCTCAAAAATGTAGACTTGAACTTTCATATGCAGCGCACAACATGGACAATCTAGCAAAGTTACGATTTGTCTGACACATTTGTTAAAGGCTTTATTTTTGTGAAAAGAACTGTACACTACCAGAATGTTTTTATTTCTGGTCTGATAAATACGAGAAGCATTCACTCGAGTTTTTTACCTCAACAGCAACAATGCAATAACACAAAAACTGTTTTTTGTGGACCAAGAAAATCAAAAGTAAGTTTTTTGAGTGAAACGTCAATCATATTATTCCTCTGCGTACGCATGCTTTGCATTAGAGGATCAATTTGAACGGTTTTTCCAAGCTTTCTTAATTTACATTTCATTACAAATCCAAACTTAATTCCTAAGGTATATCATTAATGTATGAGAGCAAAAGCATTTCTATAATACATTATGTGCGCCAGCTCCTGCACTTGCCGGAGTACGTACGGGCCTCAAACGCACACCAATACACGTATAATTTTATCTTCTTTTTATGCGTGGTTGGAGAGTTGCAGTTATGTGGTTGTGCGCTTCTGACGCTATTCACCGGAACGGCTTCTCATTTTACTGTTGCAGGCGTTGCGAAGACGCACCGACCTGTCACGCTCGGTTGCCTCACCTCCGATAGTTAAAATGATTTTAGTGCGGTCTTTTTCATATTTTTACTTGTATGTTTTTTTATTACTACTGTGGATTTACTCTCGAGTCAACTCAATTTAAATAAGGATTGTTTAATTTGAGCACCTAATTATTAAACACAACTTTCTCTTCTTCAGTAAGAAAGACTTCAACAAACTATTTCGCTCCTAAAAAAATATTAGTCGCTTCATGATAAAACTATTATTGTAGGAAAAGATTTTCAAACCTACGGAAACATTTTTTACTGGACCTGAGCGTTCAACTGACTAGAATGTGTCTGAGGTGGCTATGTGCACCGGACCAGACGTCTGCGGTACTTTTAGAACTGAACCCTAAATACAGGGCCGTATGGGCGTGCAAACCCGCAGCCAGATTAGTGCCTTGAATCAGAGTTACGTATTCTGTATCTATACTATAATAAGAGCCGTGTCCGTCCGTGTGTCACACTCTTCTAATCGATAGCTTTGATAACAACAAGGATAACGCTTAAGAAATACAAGAAATCATTCTATTGCATTATTTTTCTGTGGCAATTCAATTCCCTTTCACTTGCATTATGGTATCCAAAATACAAAATCGGTTTATTTTTACGAATAGAAATTTTCTTTGGACCTTTTTGTGTTCAAATTCATCATAATGCTTTGATATTTTTAATTGATAATGCAAAAAGAAATGTTTTAAATTAGTTTGACCAGTAGCCAGGCTACCACTTAGTATAAGGCCAAAGATTTTGGAAATTGAGTTATTGTTTTCGGGATTGTGATTTTCTTGAAAATAGTTTTAAAAAAGGTACCTTATTTATGGGTCACCCTGTATAATAGGCGCTCTAACGGATTTAGATAAAAGGAAATTTCGTAGGGTGTACATGTATTGTAAGCATTGTACTGTGGATACCAAAGACACATCCATCAATGGGGAAACTCTTTTGCAAAGCCCGCGTCCACTGGCAAATTAAAATGAAAAATTTAGTAAAAACCGTGATTTTTCACGTGTGGATCTAGTTTTAATAAAAACAGGCTTTTTGATATCGAACTACTTATCCATAATACAAATATTGATTTACATGTTAGGGTCAATAACGAAGTAACTCAATATTATTGTAAAACCGTTACACCTGAGAGAACAACAAAAGTCTTTCGTGCAGTAGGCTAGATGAATCGACTGATTTTTTCGACAAAATGAAGGAGAATTCTAAATCTATACTATAATAAGAGCCCCGTCCATCCCTCCGTCTGTCTATCTGTCTGTCCAAGTGTCACACTCTTCTAATCGATAGCTTTGATAGCAACAAAAATAAAGCTTAAGAAATACAAGAAATCATTCTATTGCATTATTTTTTTGTAGCAATTCAATTCCCTTTCACTTGCATTATGGTATCCAGAATACACAATCGGTTCATTTTTACAAATAGAAATTTTCTTTGCACCTTTTTCTGTTGAAATTCATCATGATGCTTTGATATTTTTAATACCGTGTAATGGATGCTCGTCTAATTTAATTGAGACATTCAGTTAGTGTCATGCAGCATTTTGATTCAATTATTGATGCTTAATAGCACATTGAAACTATTTTCCTTGTGTAATAAATCATTCATGTATCTGCGATCAAATTCCCGCCGATAAATTGTGTGTCTAGGCATCCATGAAAATTGATCTAATACGGTACGAAAAATTTGGATGCAAGGTATAAAGTAACATACATCCTGATAATGTTAGGGGTACCGGAAAGTCCTGTTCTTTTTTCTTTCCTTTTCTTTTCTTTAACTTTGAGTTATTGGAGCAAGGAAACACTGTGACTGCAGGCCTTTACAGTCGGCAACTCGAACCTCTAAATGCATCGTTCCGTAAAGAATTTTCTGCCCTAGTAAACAGGAAAGGAGTCATTTTGCAACACGATGCTAGACCCCATTCTGCCAAACAAATTCAAGAAAAAATAAAATCCTTAGGTTGGGAAGTTCTTCACGCTCCATACTCGCCAGATCTTGCTACATCGCATTTTTACTTATTTCGTTCTCTAGAGTATTCCATCAGCGAAAAAATATTCACAAATGTTCTCGAGGTTGAAGCGGAGTTTCATTCCTCTCTTTCTTACAAAGATGTTAATATTTTTGAAAAGGGGATTAAATCGCTCCCAAGTAGATGGACGAAGGTTATATCTAATGTTGTAACTATTTTGTTGAGCAATGGAAATGTTTCACTAGTATTTCTTTCAATTATTATTCCTAATAAAATCAGGACAGAACTTTCTGGTACCCCCAATATTCCCTATAACTCCTGATGCCTAACTGTAATTTTTGTTTCAAAGTATTTCTACAATATCAGTTGAACTTAGATTTGTTTCAGCATTATTGTTACTCAATGCATCATGTAAACTAACTCCTGCTTTTCGTAATGTTGACGTTCAAAACAGAGTAACTTTAAAGAGATTAAACAGGTACGTATAAGGATCCCAATTAATGTCATACAAACACTAACGAGCCAAACATAGAGTAATTCGTACCATTATATTGAATGTTCATTAGACACCGGGCAAGTAAATATTTGAGTTTGGAAAATATTATTTCATTTAAATTTAAAAAAGGACTGGAGAAACTAAAGAAGCCTTCCTTTACATGGCTTTGCTCCTCACTATCAGCCTCGACCTCTTCGTTACAAAGATGTTGTTCTTCAACAGTTATGGTACAGGCAATGAAGTTTAACGCGTAGCAAGCACCGTAAATAACGGCCGGACTCTGCGTTAACTTGGTTATTTGCTGCATAGGAATTAAAAACATGTTTTTACTCCTTCAAGACGTACTCTTGAGTACATGTACGTATATATTGTGTAGGATTGGGTCTAGGATATATAATATATTAGGGTGTGGACTGGGTGGTGGACTGGATGATGGACTGGATGATGGACTGGATGGTGGATTGGGTGATGGACTGGTTGGTGGACTGGGTGATTGACTGGATGATGGACTGGATGGTGGATTGGGTGATGGACTGGGTGGTGGACTGGGTGGTGGACTGGGTGGTTGACTGGATGATGGACTGGATGGTGGACTGGGTGATGGACTGGGTGGTGGACTGGGTGGTGGGCTGGGTGGATTTGTATCGTGGCGTGAACAAAAAAGAACGGATCAAGCATCAAGCAGTGAAAGCTTAACTAGTCTAGTAAGCTAGTAGTAATTAGTGTGTATTAGTAAATGCAAGCATTAGCAGATGCAAGCATTAGCAGATGCAAGCGTTAGCAGATGCAAGCATTAGCAGATGCAAGCATTAGCAGATGCAAGCATTAGCAGATGCAAGCATTAGCAGATGCAAGCATTAGCAGATGCAAGCATTAGCAGATGCAAGCATTAGCAGATGCAAGCATTAGCAGATGCAAGCATTAGCAGATGCAAGCATTAGCAGATGCAAGCATTAGTAGATGCAAGCATTAGCAGATGCAAGCATTAGCAGATGCAAGCATTAGCAGATGCAAGCATTAGCAGATGCAAGCATTAGCAGATGCAAGCATTAGCTGGTACAAGCACAACTTTCTGTGATGCTAATTCAAAAGTGTATCAGGTTTACTCTCTTGTACGTCAATCATTAAATTTTTCCTTCATTTTCCCTACTAACATGTGCTGAAGAAATTACAACATTTACTCATTTATTCTATACCAAACTATTACGCACCTACACTTCCTCTACGCCAAGAATAAATTCAACCCAATATAAATCAAAACAGTAGAGGCTGAAACTTTTATGATAAAATTTTATGTTGCCTGTTTAATTTTTTATAAATATTTCTAGGCTTAGCGTGCCTACATGTGTATTTGCAGTACCGCTTTCTCTTCAACTGTGACAACAGACAGTACTTGTAGCACTACAAGTACGCCTTTACAACGACACAAGCACTCATGCCAAATATGAGTCATTTTTGATATGCAAGAGTGACATTATTGAATGTTCAGTTATTATTATCTAGTTTGGAGAAAGTGTGTAAAACTCTTCCATGCTGCGTGAAGGGCGTAACTGCACGGTTGAGTGCCAAATAATACAAGTATACTGTAATTAGCTGGAATAGCATCAGAGCGAGGAGAGATGTCGCTGCCGTGACATGTTTACTGAAGGTAGAGCACGAATGTCTCTTTGTGACCTCTATATCGAGTAACACACACAGACAGAAGGTGTCACTTCTACTCGTGCTACCTACACTGTTCTGTACTGTATAGTACACTGGTGATACTGCGCTCTGACCACGATACACTGGTGATACTGAACCCTTACTACGATACACTGGTGATACTGAACCCTTACTACGATACACTGGTGATACTGAACCCTTACTACGATACACTGGTGATACTGAACCCTTACTACGATACGCTGGTGATACTGCGCTCTGACTACTGTACACTGGTGATACTGCGCTCTGACTACTGTACACTGGTGATACTGCGCTCTGACTACTGTACACTGGTGATACTGCGCTCTGACTACTGTACACTGGTGATACTGCGCTCTGACTACTGTACACTGGTGATACTGCGCTCTGACTACTGTACACTGGTGATCAGTGTTGGGCAGTATATAAATACATTGTGTTTGAATGCGTATTTGAATACATATATGTATATGGAAATACATTTTTAAATACATTCAAAAATGCATATTTAAGTATAATATTTGTGTATTTAAATATGTTGAAATAATTTTTTGGCTAGGTAAGACGCTTGAAACGAATTTGAACGTCCAAGCAAGACACTTGAAACGCGTTTAAACGTCGTGGTAACGCAATGGCTCTTTGGTCACGTCTACAGCTTGACAAGCAGTTGAGGATGAGTTAAAAATAGCTATACTACGAGATGGAATTCACTCCATGATACATTAACTCTGCTACTGAAACACAAAGATAAGCTCAATGAACTTTTTATACCGGACTAGAGCTCCCAACTCTGAAGATTTTAGAAATAGAATTCATTGATGAATATATTTGTGTTTTGGCACCCATTGCTACTGCAATCGACCACCTTGCAAGAGGAAGAGGTCAATTCTACGGATATTTCCTACCTACCCTTCTTACTGGGCAGAATAAACTCAATGAACTGAAGTTAAAGCAGTGGAAACATTGTGTCCCACTCTTACATAATGATAATGTTCATCACCAGCTTGGTCGACTGGTGAGCGAATCTGCTTGCGAGCAGGAAGACCCGGGTTCGAATCCCGCTGCCGACATGGTTGACGCGGCTAAAAATACGGCATGGGACTTGGGTAAACAACTGAATAATTATCGAAGTAATTATCCGACCCAAGAATGGGCCAGAAGGTTCGTTCCTATAGCCTCATTCTATTTTATTCTATTCTACAGGCAGTTTTCCGGGGCTTCCGTAAAAGGTTTCAAAAATACCTTCAGCTAGTTGGTGAACCAGACGTTCATGACGCTATATTGGCTGCAACCACTCATTCATACATCAAATTGCAACGGGTGAATATCAACAAAGCTTGGGACCATCAGAGCAAAATGTCTTCACTGAAAAATGACCTCACAATATTTCCTTAATATTTCAGTCCACAAGTTCTGCTGATGCCTCAAAGGAGACAAGCTCAACGTCGTCTGAAGATGAGTACTTCGGTTTCGAAAAGAAAAGTTCATTCAGCGAATTTTCAGTAGACATGCAAGTCATGACGAACATATCTTAACGACAGGTACAAAAATATTCAAAGCTTGAAATTACAGTACATCCTCTATTCTAATAATGTTTCTTCGTTTCAACACAACTTTGCCGTGTTCTGCCTCGGTCGAGAGGTTATACTCTCTTGCTGGCTTAACGTTAATCCCCCATAGAAATAAATTAAGCGACAAAACTGTTCAACAGTTGATATCATTGCACTGTAATAAAAACTTTTAATTGTTTGGTCAAAGTTCTGAGTTTTTGAACAGTATTTTCATGGTTTGAGTTCATGATGAGAATATTAAGTTTTGCAGGAGTAAAATTTATACATTAATTTTATTCTCTTTAATAGGATATATTATCTAGAGCACATAACGCATTTTGTTTAGAAGTGTGAAAGCTTGGATCAATATATTGTTCCTTCAGGTGAAAATCAAATTCTTATAATTATGATAAATGAAGGTCTCCTATTTTCTAGGATATGAATTGGAGAAACTGTATTTTGTTTAATTTAGATAATACATTGAATGTTTAGTTGTTTAAACTTTTCAGGCTGCTAGATTAAAGTCAATGATGTTGTATCTGTGCAGCCGTTGGAAAGACCTGTTAAATAGCAAGGGCAGAGAGCATTTTAGAGGAAAAAATTGAAAGAAGTACTATGGACTACGAATCGAAGACATTCACGCAGGTCCGAGGCCTCCTCCACGAGAGAGACACGGAAGGAGTAAACGAATCAATAAGGTCTAGTTACATACAAAAATTACACCTACAACAGATTCGGGCAACCAGTTTTGGTTACACTAAGGTAGGTAGCTCAATCGATTTCCCGTTGATGAATGCTAAATCCCAAGGCACGCTGACGAGGACAGACAGCGTGCTTCCTTAGGTGCAGCTCGGAAATTCTATCCATCCCTCCAAAGAACACCAAGTCACAAAAATATATGAAAGACAATCACCTTGATAATACCCCAGGGAGCTTGTCCCTAACACGTTGACTCCGATTGCCTGATTGGTGTAAAACTTCACTTTGTACGCATAGTCACTAGAAGGATCTGAAAAAATTACAGAACCTAACCTAAGTGGTACACATACGTACCACTTCGGAGTCAACGTGTTAAAGGAATGTACCTAAATTATGTCGGCACATATATACTGTATTTCATAAAATTCTTTGGCGCATCGTCATACACCAGCTATTTATGAAAATAATACAAAACAGTATAGGCAGGATGTTTTGCAAGTGTATTGATAATTGTTTTTAAAATTAAATAAAAAATAATACGTGAGAGTAAAATTATATTTCTACCCTTTTTTCACTTTTTTCCATGTGGTTTATAGACTGCAGGGGTCTAGCCAAATTTTTAGACAATAATAATTATTGTTTGCCCTGCTGCTTGTAATTCTGGTCGCATTTCAATTATAGGGAATCTAGTTTTTCGTACGACAGTACAGCGCACGTACACTTGAAGTGACGCCAAGATTAAAACTTTAAATGAATTATATCTTAACGTCTATTAAGTATACTCAATCTACGAGTATTTTCAGTCTTCAATATGTAAGTTTAGTTTTAAGAGAGAAGTATTCATTAAAGTATTTAAATACATTTCATGTATTTAGTATTTAAATTCATTTAAAAATATATATAGTATTTAGTATTTAAATACATTTCAACGATGTGTTTAGTTTTAGTATTTAACACGTTGCCTCCGATTGCCTGACCGGTGTAAATCTTCACTTTGTACGCATAGTCACTAGAAGGATCTGAAACAATTACAAAACCTAACCTCAGTGGTACACATACGTACCACTTCGGAGTCAACGTGTTAAATACATTTAATGTACTTATTACCCATCACTGTTGGCGATACTACGCTCTGACTATGATACTTTGTTTTGTGTATCGGATTTGGAAACAAAAATGAGTAAAGTAATATCTCCTACGCTTGCCCTGAAGTATGTATACGGCCCCAGTTTTTATTCTCTTCAGATTCAAAGTTTCGTAAAAATTATCCGTTAAGAAAATCAATGATGTATTTCCTTTCATTGTTAAAAATTGTTTATTGATGTTTGCTGCCCGTGCAACCAGCCCTCCTGCTACAGCGTTAACAGCAACCGTAATTTATCGAGCACGCTAGCGCCGAGAAATTCAAGCAGCGGAAGGCGGCATTGAAGTGTAAGCTGAGACACTCAGGCATTAGCTCAGACCTCAATTGTTGTGCTCAATTATGTGTGCTGTGCGGTTCTTGTGCATGCAGCAGACCGCTGCGTTGTATATGTAGTGCACGTGATGAGGTACACTGTAACGTGCATGACGGATGCGTCTAGCATGTGTGTAGTATGTGTAGCAAACGTGTATCATGCGTACAGCCTGCGTGTTGCACATGTGTAGGATGTGTGTAGCCTGCGTACAGCCTCCGTGTAGCACACGTGTAGGATGTGTGTAGCCTGCGTACAGCCTGCGTGTAGCCCACGTGTAGGATGTGTGTAGCCTGCGTGCAGCCTGCGTGTAGCACACGTGTGGAATGTATGCAGCATGTGTGTAGTATGTGTGTAGCAGGTGTACAGCCTACGTGTAGGATGTATGCAGCAGGTGTGTAGTAGGTGTATAGCAGGTGTGCAGCAGGTGTACAGCACACGTGTGGGATGTATGCAGCAGGTGTGTAGCAGGTGTACAGCACACGTGTGGAATGTATGCAGCAGGCGTGTAGCAGGTGTACAGCACACGTGTGGGATGTATGCAGCAGGTGTGTAGCAGGTGTACAGCACACGTGTAGGATGTATGCAGCAGGTGTGTAGCAGGTGTACAGCACACGTGTAAGATACGTTGTAGGGTGTATTGTCAAAACCCAAAAAAAGTTAACCGAAATTTTTCTATCATTTATTAGTATCTAAAATCCCAATCTGCAAGAATAGACTTATCTCTGATAAAAGTAATTTAAATCATGTGTGCAATCACATATAGAACATTTATTTTATGAGTGCAATTGATATTCTTGATACCAATAAATAATAAAATTATGGTTCATTTTTTTGGGGGGAATGACCCTGAACTGTAAGTGCAATGCAATGACATAGCGTTTGTAAATCTATCTATCTATCTATACTATAATAAGAGCCGCGTCCGTCCGTGTGTCTAATCGATAGCTTTGATAGCAACAAGGATATAGCTTAAGAAATACAAGAAATCATTCTATTGCATTATTTTTCTGTGGCAATTCAATTCCCTTTTACTTGCATAATGGTATCCAGAATACACAATCGGTTTATTTTTACAAATAGAAATTTTCTTTGGACCTTTTTCTGATGAAATTCATCATGATGCTCTGATATTTTTAATTGATAATGCAAAAAGAAATGTTTTAAATTAGTTTGACCAGTAACCTGGCTACCACTTAGTATAAGGCCAGAGATTTTGGAAATTGAGTTATTGTTTTCAGAATTGTGATTTTCTTGAAAAGCTTCGAGTAGATAATAGAGGATATTTCAGAATAAAATTCCGGCAACAAAGGCCAACATGGATAGAAACGTGTCCATCCGTAAGAGAGAAGCAGCAAGACTTCGACAGCAAGAAAGACGCGGAAGACTATCGGACAAACAACGCGAAATGGCAAGACGAAGCAATGCTGCTCACATGGCAAAGTTAACGGGTACGCATTGCACTAGACAATACAATGCATTGTATTGTCGGTAACAAAGGCACTGGATCACTATAAAACACACAATTTTTTCCGTTATTAGCTTTCTTCTCCCACTCGGCCCTGTTATTGGTAGATAAAATAGAAAATGGAAGTTCTGTATACATTGATGAAAAATATTCAGATTTTTATAATACCACGAGTAAAAATGAAAAATGTATATTACTTCATAGATCCTGAATTTTGCGGGTGCACAATACACTAGCATTCCTGATTTTGCCGGTGTGACAATGAGACATTCTTGCGACCAGGTATATGAGGTAACTGTGTCCCTTCCAGACAACTGCAGGACACGTGACCCTCACACAGGCAGACACGTAGTCCTCATACAGGCAGGACACGTGACTCTCATACAGGCAGACACGTAATCCTCATACAGGCAGGACACGTAGTCCTCATACAGGCAGGACACGTAGTCCTCATACAGGCAGA
>VCRD01000384.1:260513-294131 GCA_006783055.1 Trinorchestia longiramus
ACACGTAGTTCTCATACAGGCAGGACACGTAGTTCTCATACAGGCAGGACACGTAGTTCTCATACGGGCAGGACACGTAGTTCTCATACAGGCAGGACACGTAGTTCTCATACAGGCAGGACACGTAGTTCTCATACAGGCAAAACGAGTTACCCCCACACAGATTAAGTTGTTCAAATGAGTTTTAAACCAAGATTGTTGCGGCGTTTCGTCCTTCCACCATAGAGGTTAACAGGTTAAATTCTTTCTTTATTAATTGACTCATGAAGCAATTCGCCGTGAATATTGAGACCTCGATATAACAGAGGCCATACCTTCAGTATATATCAGGTGATGTTTAGTGTATCGTGAAGTACGAAACTGTGCATAAAACTCTTCATTTTCTTCACAAAGACGTTCAGATTTACTGTCAGGTGCCAAGTTGTCACTATGTGCCATGTAAGAAACACGGTCATGTTGACCACGCTGGGCTTACCTTATGCCTGACGAACAAAATTCCTTCAACAGTGAATTAGTCAATTGGCAAATTCATTTATTATTAGTTTCCATTTTAAGGCAATTCAGTTCCTCAGGTTTGTATGTTTGGTAATTCTTTTAATTGTAATATTTAAATATCAAGTTTTTATAATATTCCCTATTTAAGTATCAACGGAATGTTAAAGAAGCATTTACTTCCATCTGGCCTATGCAGCTTTAGTTGAGATTTTTCGGACCATGTCTGGGGCGATGTGCTGATGCAGGCTCGCTTGTTTAACTCTGTGGGGCACAATGGCGTGCGAGAGAGCAGCGAAGAAACTAGGAAGCCTCTCGCAGTCAACACACTATCTTCTGTGCCGCACGCCCATTAACGCTTCACATCCAAGAGAAAATAAAAAGCTGCCATGTTTCATTTACTCGTTTCCTGCACTCGGAAGTTGGTTTTGCATGACCTTCATTGTTTCAACCTTCGTTTGTGTGTGAAAAATCGTTCGCATCAGTGTACGGAACACTTTGTATTTCCCAAGAAGTGCTGAAAACTCATTTCAACATGACGTTTGATACCCTATACCTCTCTTCTTCTTTCTTTTATCATACACCAACTCTCAACAACTCTCTCGCGACGTTCGAACGCATTGCAAGCTCTGCTGTGTGACGTATATATAAATAGGTCCAGCTTGCTCATACATAATATTTTTTTCTTCGCCCTCCCATATTCCTATAAGTTATTGGGACAAATCTCACGCAGGAACGAGTGAAAGCACATCCATTTCTTCAAGCGAGGCCAGGCACTACTTACCTTTCAAAACAAGCGATGAATTTTATCAGAGCAGCACTTCACTCAACGAGGTGTTTGCTGCGCGCAATGGCCTGACATCTAAATTGGTGAAAAGGGCCGCTATCTTGCAGCCATCTCTCTCTCTCTCTAACTGTATAGCGAGGGCGCCTGGCTTCTCTGGCTCACCTTGCTTTAAGCGGCGAGGAGATGGCATATAGCGCCCCTTTATCCCGTGAATTCATTACCATAAAGAAGCGCCTATTTCAATGGAGTGCCCAACGAAGCACGGCATAAGTCTGTCCACGGAGTCTTTGCGTCAAAAGAGAGCTCGGCCTCTGCCACAAGAGTTCCCTGATGAACGTAGCCTTATGTCGTAAAATTTTTGTTGGTTGGTAGCTCTCGTATCACTGATACCGCCGCCCCTCAACCTCCTGTCCAAATATATATTTACGAATTCACAGAGAGCTTTGCTAGCTCCTGATGCCTTGGCCTGCTTGCGTGCTAGTGTTTGTTTCCTTTTGTGCCTCTCATGACCTGAATTGGATATTCTGTGCTTGCATTTGAACCGTATGTTCTGAAAAATACTCATCAGAAAAGTTGAAATAACAAGTCTATTCAATCCCAGAATGAGTTTCATCATGAAAGCAAGACTTGAAAACTCACAATGCCAGCAAGCAGGAAGGTAATACCAGTTCCATATAAATACTAAAAGGGATTTTAATACTTAATGAATCTTACAAATTTACAATCATGACGGAACTTAGCACCTTGATACCTAAATAAAAGTAATTGTGCGAATCCCTTGCAGAATAATGGCAACACGAAGGGGAAATGAAACTGGGGAGAATTCTATCACCCGTACTTCTCGAAGCACCGCGATATTCAGATCGACTCCAGCCGCATAATTTTGAAAGGTCGTTTTCACCACTCGTATGTATCGCTCGATAAATTTTTATGAAGATTGTATGGGATGCAGGATAGCACATATTTCTGATGTTCATTGATATGCCCTCATTTCGGTCGCGAACGACACACAGTTTGGTTCATAAGTCGCGTATACGTCAAGCACTTGTGTTTGTAATCAGCAGTCGTAGGAGATGGTCAAAGTTTTGGGCGAAGTGTGGCCATCGTCTGATCAAACTCGTCTCATATATTTAATAGACATACTTTTCATGTTGCAAATATATGCCAGAATTACCGGCTGTTTGACGTATAACGGCTCGCCGATGGGGTGCACGACGGCTCAAGTTGGATTTTATGTCAGAGTTTATTTATTTATAGATAAATCAATTTCAAAGGTTAGTATACAAAATGAAACCGGCTTCTCCCAAAATAACATGTATGGCAACTGTACACTGGAATAGTAGTTTATAAGCAACATTTTATGGCTTGGGTTTGTTGTTCTGTCTCATAGCTCTAGGTTGTTGTCTAGGTAAAATATCATCCGAATACAGTGACCATTAGTAAGATAAAGTTACCTGTCCAAATGTGTGTAACCCATACACTGTAGCGCAAACTGTGATTGCACTGATGTGAATCCTAATAATGCACGTTTTATTCTTAAATTTAATACCATTTGTATTACAGTTATTGTCCGCCTGTGCAACTATCGATTGGAAATGCATGTCATGCTCGTACAATCAAAGTTAATGAATTTTGCATCTAATGGCTTATGATTTCAATGATAATTTTTTTATTTTATGAACTTGTGTTAATTAAATTGCGAGTCATGTTCCTTTAACCACCACCAGCTTGATCGACTGGTACCACCAGCTTGGTCGACTGGTACCACCAGCTTGGTTGACTGGTACCACCAGCTTGGTCGACTGGTACCACCAGCTTGGTCGACTGGTACCACCAGCTTGGTCGACTGGTACCACCAGCTTGGTTGACTGGTGAGCGAACTCCCTTGCGATGCGAGAAGACCTGGGTTCGAGGCCGGCTGCCGCGGTGGTCAGTTTGTGTATGACCATCGCTTGGCATTACGGCATGGGACTTGGGTACAACTCACGACTGGGCCAAAAGGCTCGTTCCTATTACCTTATTCTATTCTATTCTAAAGTTCATAATTAATAAGGATCAAATATAAACACGCTAGTGTTTGCTGCTCTTCGTAAAACTGACCAAAATATCCAAGAAAAATGTAATATAAAAGAAAATTAAAGATGTTGATACCACAAATCACAACAAAATTTGAACTTTGTACATAGTGAAGCGCTATCGTACGCGAGGGCACTTTCTCTTGGGGAAACATATGACAATATTCAGTCGCCTGTTTGCGAGCATAATACTCAGGTTTATTTTTAAATAGCTCAGTAAAATTTAATGGTAGTGTGAGTTTATTGTAAATGATAATCTATGCCCTGTTGAATCATAAAAATTCAGGACTCTCATAAAGGTAACACAAGTAACTTTACATGTGTTATTTACGACCCACAAGAACACCAAAAAGTCGGAGTGAGCATCTGCAAACAAGCGCAACATCTCAACATCGTAAACACAAATCAGGCTGCAGTATTGTCAAGAATTATTTGGCTTGTAAATGCACAACTTTAGAACCTAGCAATAATATAACGTTCACACGTTCAGGCTATCCCGATGGCCAAAGTTCTTTCATTCTTCCCTCTGAAAGAAGAAAATAGTTCCTATTGTTCTCAAGTTCCTGCTTATTTTGGCATTTATAAGCAGAGACGCAAGTTGTGTATCCTCATTTACATATTTTGTGGGACTTTGCGCTCCATAAAAATAAGCGAATATGCGTAGTTAACGTTTTTACTTTAGACGGCATGGGACTTGGGTAGTAACCTAAGAATGGACCGACCAGCTCATCGCTGTTTGCGTAACCTATTGTAACTGAATCTATTTGGTGTCATATTTTTAATACACTGTATGATTTAAGTAGTTATTTATGTTTTATCAGTCTTTATTTTTTATTCCTGTTGAAATAGCTCTGGGCAACTCAATAGCGCATACTGCCCAGTCACACTGACGTGTTCACTTTCTCTGCTGCTTCATTGTCTTTCAAATGCTCAGTATTTTTGGCCTTTGATATAATAAATACGCTTCTATAGGTTTTGGTTCTGTTTAATAGACTTTCTTATGTTTTGGCTCTTTTTAATGTACTACCCTATTTTTTGGCTCTGTTTAGCGTATTACCCTATATTTTGGCTCTGTTTAATGTACTATTCTATGTTTTGGCTCTGTTTAATGTACTACCCTATGTTTTGGCTCTGTTTAATGTACTACTCTATGTTTTGGCTCTGTTTAATGTACTACCCTATGTTTTGGCTCTGTTTTATATTCTTCCCTATGTTTTGGCTCTGTTTAATGCACTTCCTTATGTTTTGGCTGCACTAAATGTGTACATTTCTTTCTATTTCATAACAGGAAGAGAAGATTTGCAAGACTGTTTAGACACTCATGTGACCAACTTTCCGTCCTATGCTTCTGACACTGTTCTACATGATCCAAACTAGTAAATGATCCTCCTGGTCTTCTCATTCATTATTTTTAATGTAATTCTCATTTGTCTTTCTACTTCGTGCGTGTTCTGTCTCTTGTGCATGCAGTTACTTTCTCGGCATGTTTAAAGAGGCTTACTTCCATTAGTATTCTTTCTCCCTGGTGATTGACGCAACCTCGTACAATAATATTAATGATAAATTAGTCGGTATAAATATGTTCATTACCAATCGTCTACCTGTTGCAATACTAGCATTATATCGAGCATGACTACCACGAAACACACATCAGCGCCGTGTGAGTCTCATCTGAGGACAAGACTCCTTGCTTTATTCTGTATTCCTCGAGCCCTTCAATAAACTGGATGCTAGCAATTGATCAATCCTCTGTCTCCGAACCCAGCACAAAAGTTCGGATTGCATTATCTTGTTCCTGCCCTCAATTCGCTCTTGTTCTCGGTCTACTCCTCCGCAATCCGCATACACTTCATGAGGCCCGGACGGCACCTCTGCATCCGGAATTAAAGGCACAGCGCGCATTTAGATCGACATCGACGCACAGCCCTGTCACATAATATTCGTCGAAGAGAATGTTTACTGTCTTAATATGCGAGAATATTATTGTCTTCTGCCTGGCGTTGTACGGCTGAACACTTCATATCGTGACATACTTTGGCTCACAATATCGGAAGGGACTAAGAAAATTCTGAAGTGCGAACAACACGAAGCAAGTACGGTAACATGTTGCTTTTTGGCACCTCGCTGCACGATTAGGGCTTTATGAAGAAGCAAAAATGCGATGCAGCGAGTCGATAAGGCAGTTGGAGCCGCAAAATTGGCGAGGCATCATGCGGTTTGCAACTTTAAATTGCACCAGATGTATAAATAATAATGAAGGTTGCAGGAGAATAAGGACTGCTTTGATAAAATCAAAAACCAATAAAGTTACTTGAGATGACACTGAACTTTTGCCAGCAACGTATCCTGCACGAGTTTGGGGTGCAATACAAGACCAGGGTTTCTGATCTTGGCCAAATTATACACAGGAGGTGAGAATGTTGTGATTAATTTCTGGAATATCTGGTTTCAAAAATTTTTACTCCTATTCGTATAAATCTAACACTTTGCCTCTCGATCGTCTCATAATTGCAGACTTGCTCTAAAAATATGTCTCAGGACCATGACCTTTATTGTAGATGTTTTATTCACACGTTACTTATCATTTAGTTTATGATTCCCGTATAATGTCATTGAGGTGTGCTGACAAAATGATATGACGCACGTAAATCGAACATCTCTTAAATGTATCATTCTACGTGCACTTACTTACCCTAAATGTCGCCTTCTGCATGCGCTCGCTTACTTAAAATATAATATTATTTTGCGAATACAACAAAAGAATAAATAAAATGGAAATAAAATCACTTTCACGTTACGGATTGTACTTTTGAAGAACGTGTTTCGCTGCAGATGCTGGCTGATAGATGCGTAAATCAGTGCTGAAATCTAAACAAAATTAGCACGCTTTCCTTTTTTTTACAGCGATTTTATGGAAAAATATTTTATAAGTGCCCGTGTATGATACGACTTGACTTCTTCATGACGAAGCGCGAGATGCCAGACTTAATTCATTTATCAAGCTTAAATGAACTACATAAAATGGGTTTCTCCATTTTAAACATCAGTTTTTATAATCTACCACAACTTACGTCATGCAAAACTCCGTTTGAATTATTCGTCTATTTGGATTATAAGTACCAATGCATTATTTTAGTTCATGGATTTCAGTTTAGCAAAAATCTGTGATGGCTTTACATTGTTTCACATGGGGAACACCCGGCATCAACATTCTATGTACTACTGGTACATCATACGAATATGGTGCACCGCACACTACGGCCTTCGCTCATCCATCTCGACTTTTGGTGCGGTAATGAAGAAAAGTACTCACGAGAGGGGAAGGCCTTCTGAACGTTATCAGGTGCACGATAGGCATCTAAATGTGCACCGTGTGCGCTGTGGGGCGATCAGGAGGCTGGAACAGACCCATAGAGCCACCCATTCGCGCCCTACAACGGCCCGCCCTGTTGCTTCTCAAGCCCAAACGAGACTGTTAACCACTAACTCGGCAGCCATCTAGGGCCAACGTCCCATTAAACAAAGTAAGTAAATTTACCAATTGGTGTTACTCAATGTAGTCTCGAATTGAAGGTAAATTCGATAAAATATCAGTGAAATTAATAGCCGATTGAAAATTTCAAGTTTTCGAAAATTATTTTCAGTTGATACATGTTTTTTTAAATTTAAACAATTTTTTTAAAATTGTACGTCCAATATATTGAACATCATGATTCGAAGTGAATTAATTTTTTGTATTTTAAAGGACGTCCAAAACATTGGACCAGGAGACTGAAGGGATTAACTTAGGATAATCTAAATTAGGATTATTTGAATTAGAGTGATTGAACTAGGATAGTTGAATTAGTTTAGTTGAAATAGGATATGGAACGTACACAGTATTGAAAATATTTGACCCATCTACTCTGTCCATGTGCATTTAAGTGGTTTATTGGGTATGTGTGCTTCCTAAGGAGAATATGAGGTTCTAGAAAACATAACATTTACACAGTTATGCAAATGAACAAGCAAGAAGCTCTTGGAAATTCTCTGAAGTGCCCACGATTTTTTTTACATTGCAAACACGATATCCCAAAGGAAGAGTTTATCCTGCAATGTTGAGCCCTATGTACTCCTTGTACATCAAGGTCCAGTTGTTGTACTTCACGATCATTCATAGCTTCTTGGTAACCGACAATGGGGGTGCCTTTGGTGATACAATCACAATTAATTTTTGTAACTCACATTAAACATTATATTTACTAGATCCACACCTGAAAAATCACGGTTTTTTCTAAATTTTTCATTTTAATTTGCCAGTGGACGCGGGCTTTGCAAAAGTTTCCCCATTGATGGATGTGCCTTTGGTATCCACAATACAATGCTTACAATACATGTATACCCTACGAAATTTCCTCTTATCTAAATCCGTAAGAGAGTCTAATATACAGGGTGGCCCATAAGTAAGGTACATTTTTACAACTATTTTCAAAAATCCCAATTCCGAAAATAATAATTCAATTTCCAAAATCTTTGGCCTTACACTAAGTGTTAGCCAGGTTACTGGTCAAACTAATTTAAAACATTTCTTTTCGCATTATCAATTAAAAATATCAAAGCATCATGATGAATTTGAACAGAAAAAGGTCCAAAGAAAATTTTTATTTGTAAAAATAAACCGATTGTGGATTCTGGATACCATAATGCAAGTGAAAGGGAATTGAATTACCACAGAAAAATAATGCAATAGAATGATTTCTTGTGTTTCTTAAGCTATATCCTTGTTGCTATCAAAACTATCAATTAAAAGAGTGTGACACACGGACAGACGGACAGACGCAGCTCTTATTATAGTATAGAAAATTTTGACTTGTTCTGCGCTTAATTCTAAGTGTAAAACATTCCAAGCTCAATTAGCTGAATGCCATCACCCATTGATAGTTGTTTCTTAACGTATGACGTGACACATCTGGAGTACGTTTTTTCCCTCGTCAACAAACATACATTGATAATATTGGACAACGATGTGCATACATCATGAAATAAGACATGTTCTTTGATACAACATATTATTTCATGTCAATGAATTCTTGTTTTTGACCTCGAATTAAAATTACAACATGTAGGGAATATCGGGGTCGAAAATGAACGAACTTTATACGATATCTAAGGGTTTTAACGTGTGTATTTATTCCAATGTTTAAATGCGCGTTATAAATACTGGTACACTTCGCATTCGTTGACGACGTCGTGATGCTTGAAATGTTAGGACGTGGCAGTCTTTGGCTTCCTTAACTGGTACATTATTTTTAATGCCGGTCATACATGCACAAACAGCCCCAGCAGAGCCTCCTACCACAAGAACACGGACAACCAACTCGGGTCATGAATTTCTAATTGACCATAAAGTTATTATGGCTGATGCACTGTTTGATCGAATTCATCGAGTGACTATCGCTCGGCAAGTTATTCATGGGTAGTTCGGTGGTCCGAAAAATTTGGAAGAAGCACGTAGGGAAATTATTGGGGGCATGTGAATAGGATCCACTGAAGACCCTCAAACAGGGGTCCATAAACAGTCGAAGTGAACCTCAGGTGGTGCAAGTGAGGTACGAGAGCCCCACGCTTTTGTGAAGAGGCCATTGTGTGTTCACCAGTACACGGTAATATAGCTTTATTTGAAGTCTTGTTTGTCATGTTAATGCAGGTATTTTAAGAACCTCAAGTCTCTGTCCACAGATATTCCCAAATAAATGTTAAGAAATCCCATAACAAGTCAATGAACAAAAGACACATTATAGGTAGAAGCAAATAAATAATTTCATTCAGACATTGAACAAAAATTAAGTAAAAAAAATCCATTGACAACCGGGTCAGTTATGTGTTCATCTAAGAAATCAATGTCGACTTCTGTCATCTTTTCCAGCGCTTTCAACTTCGTGAAAAACAAGCGACTCATACTGAATTTAAGACAAGTCTTACCACAAGGAGTTCGTGTGAGTGCTTGCGTTCAAGCTGGAGCTCGTGCGCGAAATTGTGTTGGCACTCATGCTCGTGCTCGTGTTGGCACTCATGCTCGTACTTGTGTTGGAACTCATGCTCGTGCTTGTGTTGGCACTCATGCTCGTGTTTGTGTTGGCACTCATGCTCGTGCTTGTGTTGGCACTCATGCTTGAACTCGTGTTGGCACTCATGCTCGAACTCGTGTTGGCCAGCAGCGGCTGCCATCAAATCGAGAGCTGTCTACTAAACAAGGCTCCGGTCGTAAATTGGGCGCTCGTCAAGGGGGAGTAGCGCTCGCCAGATAGATCTCTCATCAACAAGTACACCACAAAGGGCATAAATATACATGAACACACCAGCCTCATCCAGAGGGGAGGAAATTGCGAGCCGTAACAGCCTATTTGACGAAGAGCCTCTTCCGTCTTACTTCGCGCAACGGAAACTCGAGAAATTAAGGAGAAGGAACTTTCTTTCTCCATGAGCTACCTAGGCAACAAAATTACGCTGACCACCGAGAAAATCAACTACTGCAGTTCAGCAAATACGACGCAAAAATTGACTGAAAGTGCTACAAAATGTTGCCAGGAAATGTTGTGTCTGATGTTATCGTTGTAATAAAAGTGAGAACTTTCAGATATACTTCAGGTAACTGCATACTTCCTTGCGTTACTCAAATTATAAAAAACACTAAACACTCTAGTTCTCTCATGAAAAGATGACAATTAATTGCGCGCTGAAAATTTTACCAAACCATTATATTATTCGGTAAACTGCACAATTCAATCATTTTTTAATGAACGCAATAGGAATTTGTCCTATGAAAGGGGCCAACTGAAATAGACTGAATAAAAAGGTATATAATAAGCTGCATAATGTTCGCCTTAGGATTTTAAGCTGAAGGATTTCTTAGACGTTAATATTACCGAAGACTTCATAAATACCGTCTCTTCGAAAGAGACGGTAACGTAAGAACCAGAAATAACGGTCAAAAACTATTACTGAGAAACTTCAAGACATCTCAAGCTATGAACTTTTTTCCCGTTAAAATTGCTGCAACTTGGAACCAGCTGCCAGAAAACATAGTTTCTGCTGGCACTGTGAACACATTCAAAAATCGTCTCGATAAATTTTGGATTACGAACCCCCTCCCCCAGTACTACATCCTACTAACTATGTCCCTAACTCCTTAAGGTTAATGTATGATTGAGATAAATGCTCGTGACATAAACGCCTGTGCGTGAGTGATATGTGTGCACACGACTAAATTGACTTACGTGGTTAAGGTGTACGTGCATGACTGATGGATTTACTTTTAGACGGCATGGGACTTCGGTATTGAATCAAGAATGTGCCAAACGGCTCGTTCCTATTGCCTTATTCTATTCTATATTCTATTCTAAATGTTGACTTGGTATCTAATTCGAGTGCTGGTCTTAATCTTTAAATGCACCTTGTATCCTTAATGATGCAAGCAGAATTTCTACATATAATTGCTAAGTTATTTTTCACACATGCGTGTACTCCATCTAGTATCGTTATTAATATCTACTTAATTCCCCACAAAAAAACTCAAAACATGTTCAATTTTGTTGCCGTGGTTGGTGTAAACAAGCGTGAGAGCGTGGTGCGATATGTTCAGAGATTAAATGCATGCATTTAAGGGTTAAGTACTGATTGTGTCTCCATTTCATTTGAGATCTGAACTATTCAGTAAGCCTTGCTTTCAAGCAGGGCCGTGTGTTGTAGTCTTGCAGCAGCACATAGATCAAAACCTTACGATGCGATTGTAGGACTCCGGCCTGACCACTTCTTAATTCACAGCAGACGTTAAAGGTTTTTATCCACATGTTTTTACTCTGCTCAAGTAATTCTTTATAAGATGTTAGATCTTATATTCATGTACCAGAGTTTGTTTATTTTGCTGTAGAAACTGTTATTGCTATCATCTGAATTTTCCAGTGCGTCCTAAAATTTTTTAAAAATACATTGTTTTAATTTATTTTTCAAAATTTAAACACTAGTTCTGTCCTAAGACTTTTCAATTTATCAAGTCTCTTTGCTTGTTTTATGACACGTATAAAAATACACGTTTGCCTAATTTTTGAAGTGAATTCCAATTCTGAACTTCTTTTCGGATTGTTATTCGTAGGTGTGTGTGTACTTCAACACGCCTTGTGCCAGGTAACGTGTTAATCGTAGGTGTGTACTTCAACACGCCTTGTGCCAGGGAACGTGTTATTCGTAGGTGTGTACTTCAACAAGCCTTGTGCCAGGGAACGTGTTAATCGTAGGTGTGTAGTTCAACAAGCCTTGTGCCAGGGAACGTGTTAATCGTAGGTGTGTAGTTCAACACGCCTTGTGCCAGGGAACGTGTTAATCGTAGGTGTGTAGTTCAACACGCCTTGTGCCAGGGAACGTGTTTTTCAGAACTCAGTTTTAGCTTCGTGACTTTAGTGCGCCATGTTGCACCCTTATTCCTGAGCATCATGTAGCTGCATTAACCGAACTAGTCCTGGCTTCTAAACTGTCAAGCACTAATCATTGAAATATCATTTCAGTGCTCGGAAAACAAAGAAAAACTGATGGCGAGTTACACTCAGAATTCACATGTTATACATATGTTATCGGGAACAAGATACGTGAAATGAATATTTATTATTTGTTTATATATTTTCTTAATTTTTGTACTGTTCAATACCACTCCTTTCTTGCATTAGTTAACTTTTATCCCATTCAAGCTAATAACTTTTTTCTTCCGTATATCTCTTTTCTAGGCTGCTTGCTTTTTCACCTCTCAATTACTTGTTTGTACCGTTCCCATATTCATTTACTCTCATTTTCAAAATTTTCCCTTTTTCTTTTTTTAATTTGTCTTTTCTTAACCCCTTTCGACGGCTCTGAGTTCTAACTATCGTCTCCCTCGGCGGTTTTCGAGCAGTTTCGAAATCCCCGAACTCGAGAAACAATTTGCGACAGAAACTTTTCTCAGAAGTTTCTGATTGTTTCTGCATTGGTCGAGAAGAAAACTGTGCCACATTTTCTAAGGAATTTGAATCTTTACCGAAGGAGAACCAAGTTCAAGAACAGGCAAACTATTTTTATTCAAACAAATGTCAGAGACGGCGGTCACGATTTTGTGCATAATGGTGTTTTGCATATTTGACTGAATGCATAACTTGTCCACATTGTTTGCTCTAAAGTATGTTTTGATTGTGCTAGTCAACAAATCTATCAAACGTTATTTCAGTTAGGTACATTTGCTTGCACCTTTGTACTTAAACATTTCAATAGTGAACGGTTCTGAGTTTTCAGTGGTGCACAACTGTGGTAACTGCTTTCCAGCTGTGGTAACTGCTTTCCAGCTGTGGTAACTGATTCCCAGCTGTGGTAACTCCGTCCCAGCTGTGGTAACTGCTTCCCAGCTGTGGTAACTCCTTCCCAGCTGTGGTAACTGCTTCCCAGCTGTGGTAACTGCTTCCCAGCTATGGTAACTGCTTCCCAGCTGTGGTAACTACTTCCCAGCTGTGGTAACTCCTTCCCAGCTGTGGTGACTCCTTCCCAGCTGTGGTAACTGCTTTCTAGCTGTGGTAACTCCTTCCCAGCTGTGGTAACTGCTTCCCAGCTGAGATAACTGCTTCCCAGCTGAAGTAACTGCTTCCCAGCTGTGGTAACTACTTCCCAGCTGTAGTTACTGCTTCCTAGCTGTGGTAACTACTTTCCAGCTGTAGTTACTGCTTTCCAGCTATAGTTACTCCTTCACAGCTGTGGTAACGGCTTTCCAGCTGTAGTTACTGCTTTCCAGCTGTGGTAACTGTTTCCTAGTTTTGTAACTGCATCTCCCAGCCGCAAAAATTGACTCTCAGCTGAAGAAACTACTTCCAAGGTGTGAAAGCTTCTTTCCAGCTGTAGACATGGCATCTACTGGAAGAGAAACGCTTTGCAGTTTTTACAGTATCATGGAATGAAATGTTTCAAAACATGTCTTAATATATAATGCACGAGGTAAATATGAACGACAATTACGACAGTGTTGCATGTGTTGAACTTTGCAAGCTCTGATATTTTAACTTTAAACACAGCAGTCAATTCCTAGCTTGAAATAGCATGAATATATGATCTCATGGCACAGTTTGCTTGAAAATATCACCAAACTTTATAACAGCAGACAGGTGTGATTACCATAACAAGTTTTATCAAAACATCGAGAACCGTAATCATAGTTACTATTTCTTTTGATGTTTAACGAACTAGGCTATAGCAGAAAGTTACGAACATCAATATCCGATGTTAAGAAACCACATAATAATACCAGCAAAAAGTTACATTGCTATTGACGTTAAACACACTGTATAACAGTAGACTGTTGTTGGTACAACTTATCTGATTTTTTTGTGAAACTGTAGTACGTACTGCCAGCAGGAATTACCACAATTCGTGTAAGCATTACCACAAAGTACTACAGCAGATCACTGTGAACGTTTCCATCAAACTCTACTTTAGCATGCAGTCGTTGGTGTTGGATTTTCATCAAACTTTCCCTCTGTATTGCAAGGCCTGTGCTAGTGCTAGAAAATTTTATGAAGCCTAATTTATGATGACGACACTTGACGAAAAATCCCTGTTTTATGTAACTTATTAAAGGAAAATATACGAAAATTTATCAATGATATCGTGCTTGACAGTTTTGTAAAAAAACTTGAATTACATGTGGTAGTTACCCGTGTATATGATGAAATTAAGCAATGGAAATGCTATGATTGTGTATAAATATGAAGGTGCCAGATTATCATTAGTCATGTATACAGGGACACAGGAAGAAGACTCGAACTTTGGGGCTCATTTTTAGTTTTGTTGTCGACTTCAAAAGAAAGTTATATGTGTAAGAGTGGATGATAAGAAATGCACCTACGATTAAGGGAAATGTGTAGTAACGCTCACAAGATTTACGAAAGAATTGAAGCCGGTAGACACAATTTTTGGGTAAAACTAGGCGCCTATAATAGCAAAACAGCAGCATTATTCGTATGTGTGACAGGACGTAACACAATTATCTGTCTTGGATGCTAATAACCTCGAGTACGATGACATTGAAGCCTCAAACGTAAAATGCAATTGCTTCAGGCTTGCTCTCCGTCCTGTTTTTATGAACTCCCACTCCCATTAGAGCCATGAAACTCTAACGAAACACACAATAGTAAGTCCGAGACAAACAGGCAGACTCGTGTACGAGCTGCTGATGATCAGTGGAGAAAGAGAAAGAAGACCTTAGCCCGGTAGTAAGGAGGCTCTTTAATGACCGCCTCGCACTCAAACACAACCAAATTGAGTCATCTCGTGAAAGCCGGGACTTTGGGCCGAGAATTTAGCACCATTACGCCCGCTAGAATCTCTGCTTAAAGCGAGAAAACTGTCGAGCTATCACCCATTATTTTTGAGAAGGCCAGAAAGGTTTCTTGGATGTGAGGGAGCCTTTAATTGCTCGTCCCTAACAATGGACTCATTTGGATCGATCGTCCTGAAGAAATTCGTTGACGGGCCATGAAAATTTTTTGAGAACTCGTGCGCTGAACATGATTCTCTCCTCTGACGCCTTTCAAATGAACGGAAACTGAAGTACTTGTGATGTCTGCCGCCTACAGCAGCTGCACTGAATGTGGTTCCATTAAAGATTTTATACGGAGTCCTTGTGACGAGATTTTTACTATCCATGACTCGCTGACTTCTAAAATTCGCAAGTTATTGGTATGAAAAAGTTTCGATATCCACCTGAGTTGTTCGGAAAGTCATGACGACCTGTACCAAGTACATTTCTGAATAGAGAATAGCCTGGTGAATCAATTATCATTGGATTGGAGAGAAGCACAAATGAGCTCTTAATGAGTAACGAATGAGATGCGCTGTTAGGCAGTAAAGGAAGGTGAACGAGCTTTGGTTATCACAGGGATGAGAGAATGAGATAGTAATGGGTTTTCATCGAATATTGCCTTTTTGTTTATAATGTGGATGAATTTAACACGAGTGTGAATGGAATTAATAAATGAACGCTAGGTTTGTTATTTAAAAGTTCCTTTTCAGTGTAATCTAAAAACTTAGGACGATTCATGTTTAGGTTTATGCCACTAATGTTGCTGCATTCGGCCAGCTACCACATATGTACGAGTAATTATTATCCTCCTACCAGTCATGTTCTAATTGTACTTGTATTAGGAGGTCATAGATAATGGAAACATTGAAAAATTTATACTTAGCAACAGGAAAAAGACTCACACAAATCACATTATGAATGAAGACGCATAAGCCAACTCTCTCAGGAAACGCTAATTTGTCAATTGATAAGAGTCTGAACAATCGATCAATGAACACCCAATATATATTAAAGATTTAGCAGCAGATTATTGTTTGCCTTGACTAACACAACTATTTTGTAGCGATGTACATGCATGAACGTCGTGTATTGTCGCCAGTAAGACTCCGTGATATTGCGGTTCAAATCTCACCGTGAACGAAGTACCGGGACGACATGTGAGAGCTAAGACGACATGTGAGAGCTAAGACGACATGTGAGGGCTAGGACGACATGTGAGAGCTAAGACGACATGTGAGGGCTAGGACGACATGTGAGGGCTAGGACGACATGTGAGAGCTAAGACGACATGTGAGGGCTAGGACGACATGTGAGAGCTAGGACGACATGTGAGAGCTAGGACAACATGAGAGAGCTAGGACGACATGTGAGGGCTAGGACATGTGAGAGCTAGGATGGCATGTGAGGGCTAGGACGACATGTGAGAGCTAAGACGACATGTGAGAGCTAGGACAACATGTGAGAGCTAGGACGACATGTGAGGGCTAGGACATGTGAGAGCTAGGATGATATGCAAATAAAGTTCACAATATTGAGGGAAACTAACACGTAATTTTTAAATTGATTTGTTGTCAAGAAGTCAACAATAAATTGAATATTCGTACAGTATTTCTATGAAATCTACAAACTCAATTCAGAAATGTGAAATGGAATTTCGGAAAAAATTGCTCAAGGTATTGGCAGAAAATTAGATTGGAAGTTCATTTTGATGGCCTTTCGCTCAAGTTTTTTTAGAGTGAAAAGTTTAAATTTAGTTCATTTTGTATTTAGACTTTTGCTCAGGTGTCAGAGGGCGCTGAATTTCTGCTTCAATAATGATACGGGGAAACAAACTTCTGATTACTTCAAGAAGGAAATGGAAGTATGTGTTATAGTATACCGCTTGCCAAGTGAACAGGAAGTAGTTAAGAGGAGCAAAGTCTAATTATTGAAAACTGTGACGAAAATGAATCATGTAAAGCAATAAGAGAAAGTTCCAGAAGATATTTGACAGAAGTTAGAGAGCTTAATTACGTTTATTCAGGCATGAATCATTTGTGAGTTACGTATATCAGTTTTCTTCGTTGTACGCTAGCGTGCTCTCTGCTGTGCGTCAGTTGAGTAAAGCATGAGTTCATTGAATGATGCATTAGCATCATCTCTAGCGTATCAATTACTACTCAATGAATAGTAAGTGACGGAAATATCAGAAAAATATAACAGTGAATTTAAAGCCAATTTCTTCTCACCTTCTGTTTGCCGGAGCTTCATTAAGAAGCCGTCGTCCAAGAGGCTGAAAGTCGGATTCATCTCAGGTAATTCCAAGGCACCTCAATAATCAATCAGACTTTGAAGTCTCTTGGCAGAATAGAGCCAAATTTACCGTCAGCATTTTATGCTAATTTTTCCATGAGAAACTTCTTTCGATCTAGTTAAGATCTATTTTCTCCCTAAACCAGCCAACAATGGCCGAATTAAGCGAACGCCTACGCCCTCACAACACCAGTTAACGACCGTCGCAGGATCGTCGTGACGTATTCGAGGAACGTACTTCTTACGTGTTGTCTGAAACCAGACGTTTTTTCTGCACTTCGTCTCTTCAACACTTGATTGTATGGCTCTCTTGTAAAGGCTTCGTTAAATTTACCAAGTTTTCCCTCAGGCGTGTCTTTTCAATTCATGAGTTGAAATCATGTTTTACAAAAAATGGGCGTCACTGTGATACAAGCCATAAAAAATGCACTACCTAAGAATTTTAGCATGAATGCTTTAAAAAGCCTGTCAATATTTCATGTATCAGGTCATCCCATAATTAGTGTCCGATTTTATTTGGTTCTGAAATTTAATAGTGTTTTTGATTATCAAATGGTATCCAATTGGATTTGTGTTTTCAGACATATGTAAACCAATTAATTTTTTGTTGTACAGTATTATGTAATTAAAATTTTACTAATTATAGCCCTCTATACATGTATTTATGGCACATTTGAAGCACTTATGTTGTATGAGATTAAAAAAATTAACTTTCGCAATTAAAGTAACTCGAAATAATCACTCAGCTTGTTGAGACGAGTACCTGAATGAAAGAACTTGCACTGCAGCCTTTGTAAAATTCAGCAGTTGAGATTTCAGCGCTGAGGATGTAGGCAGAACAGAAGATCATGTGAGTTTCACAACTTCCTTGTGGCATCACTTGAACAAGATAATGCAGGCATCACTTGAACGAGATAATGCAGGCATCACTTGAACGAGATAATGCAGGCATCACTTGAACAAGATAATGCAGGCATCACTTGAACAAGATAATGCAGGCATCACTTGAACAAGATAATGATGTATCATTTGAAGAATACCTTAACCTTGCTCCTTCAAATTACAATTTTTTCAGCAGTTTGCAATTTTTTTAATACGTTCTCTCAAGAACTATGGAGAAATTAGATTTAATATTTTAGAATTCTTCGCTGTGAAACCATAGAAACTTGTCGCAAATGGGATTAAAAAGCATATAAAAAGATAGAATATATTCACCGAAACTACATTGACAGCTGAATATCATTAAAATATTAAACGAAATCACTCGTTTTGATCACTTAATTTACTCTGGAGATTTTATCATTTATTTGAAATTCCTACATTATTTCTGGGATGACATTATATCAGGTTGCATGAAAATAAATGTTTTTTATTCTTTCCCTTGTTTTTTGCAATTTGAATCACCTCATAGTGAAGTAAAATATTAATTTACTACACAACTGAATGATTTCAGGTTTCCTTCAAGCTTGCATGAGTTTAGAGAAGCCATTGTCCGATGTGTGACCTCCTAGGTTCAGCTGTTCACCTACACTCTAAATTCCATCTAATTTTTTGACTGTCGAATGTGCTGTTAATCTTAAGTCAACGCGAAATGTCTCATGCAAAAGATCAATTGTACTATTAAGTTTTCCTTCTGTTGTTTTGTTGCTTTTTGAACAATAGTAAAACTTTTGGAGATGCAGTTCACAGCTGGACATTCACTGTAAGTTATGTGAATAACACACTTAGCTTAAATAGTTTTTAAGTTTTGTTTTATTGGCCACCCCTCCATAGTGAACAATAGTAGACAATAAAACTTGAAACCCGGAAAATAAAATGGAAAATATAAAAATATAAAAATAAAAAAATATGAAAAAATAAGGAAAATAAAAAACAGTGTTACCCTGAAAAATTTCTATTCCTCAGGGTCCAGGCAAGTGCTGCAGGGTTTGATACAGGGAAGAACTACAGGGTGTCTCAAAAAAATGTAAATGTAATGCACCCTTGGTGTGCGTTATCAGCGTTGTCTGGACAATAATGGTCATCAATTCGAACATTTGCGAACATGATTCTTTAATCACATTTGTCTTCTGTATTCGAAGCTATTCTATTTCACTGTATGTTCATAAATAAAGGATCACGTCATTCGAAGTGTGAGTACATTTTTTTGAGACACCCTGTATTTAGTTAACGGGTTTAAGCGTCATCAGCTGGAGATACGCCCTGATTTTACCACACAAATAAGTATTATGGTGTTCCAGGTCGAGTTGCGAAAATGACAAAGTTGTTCTTTGTATTTCAGTTTTTGTATGCAAATTGACTTTTCGAAATGAATAATCACTTGCGGAAGTTTTTGATGAACTGTAAGCTGATATTGTCCGATTGAATATTAAAGTCATGCGAATGTTTATCTTTTATATCTTTGAATTGTGCAGCCAGCGTAATGAAAAATAATGAACATCGCTCATTCGAAAATAGTAAGCAGCAGAACTTTTACAAAATCTTATGGTACGGTTTATGAACAGTTTTTTAATCAATAGTTAATACCCAAAAATGATTTATGAATAACTATTGTTCGTGCATAAGGTTCAAGAATAACTCACATAAGACTGTTGAACATAAATACCGGTATAAACAACAAACATTTAACTCAAATATAAGACCGATACAACAATTTATGAACAAAACATAGAAGTTGTGTATAAATTATACAACATTTGTAACCCAGTGTCGCTTTATATTTGCGGTGGGTGATGTCTTGTATATTACCCATTCAAATCTTGTTTACATTGTCTAAAATAAAAAAGCTTACGAATGAATAAGATATGATTTATTTTGAACTTTTTCATTGAAAGAAATTGCCAAGGACTTAAAATTAGTCACCTTGACCTCCCACCAGAATATAGATCAGTCGGACGAAACATAGATTTCAATTTATTTCATTTGCCTGATATTTATTACAGTACTGTACTCATTGGACTTGGAAAAATACATTTTTGTGTCTTATAGTTGTAAAGATAACTCTTAACTATCTTAACTAGCATTCAGTGTCATCAATTAATCCAACTCTACCTCATTTTAGCCAAGTCTTTAAATCATTACTGCACATGTAGAATACTGCACACGTAGAATACTGCGCGCGTAGAATACTGCACATGTAGAATACTGCGCACGTGGAATACTGCGCACGTAGACTACTGCACAAACAGGTCACCATTTAGGGTAACCGTGGCTTCTAGTGTCAAGAATTAGAGGTGTTGCACAGCAGATGAGGTTTCTCTTAATCTAATCCATCACTTGTTTGTTGACGCTTCGCGATACCATAGATGATTTTTCTCCTAGAAAATATATCAAAAAGTAATGAAACTTCCGTATTTTCAGTGCATCAAGTGTCCCCCGCTATACTAACCGTGATGAAGAACATCCGCCGGACCACTCAGTAATGAATCACATCTCTTTGCTTGATATGGAATCAAACAGTACAATATTTGCCCTCAATAAATGATCAAACATAGTCTTTAAAATTAGGCGTTTTTCCTTTGACCCAGCCAATGATCACTATGATCAATAGCGCTTAAATCTGCAACTCGTGCTGCTGAACCAGCTCCAGATCAATAGCAGAAAGAGCAATAAAGTGTCGGCAATGGGAAGTCGATTTGAAGCTGTTTGATCGGTCATTATCACACTGCAGGAGTGAGCAGCCCGGCAATTACTGCCACCGTGCCAGGGTGCACCACAAGAAGAAAGGTCAACTGCTGGATTTCCCAGTACTGATTGACCGAGTCCAGCTTTACAATGCCATTATAAAGCAGTGAGCTCTTGAAGGTCAGCTAAGTCCTGTAAGATCAAAGTTATTTTTTGACTGAACGAAATATTTCTCCAATTATCACTCATATTCACCCGTTTTTCATGTAATTTAACCTAACTTTTGCACGTAACATTTTAAACATAGGACTACAGAAAATAGTTCCTAATGTAATCCAGGACCGACAGTGGGCCACTGAGGGTTAGTGACGGGAAAAGCAGAACTGCTGCGCTGCAGTTCCGTATTATCCTGTGAAGAATGGCGTCACGTTGATCGCTTCGAGTAAACTTTTAACTCCAACTTTTGAACTGGGGGTGTAGAGAGACTAATTGAATCTTATTTCGGTCCCTTGTGAATTGAGTCTTTGTACTGTTAGGAGACCCACAATTAGAGAGATCGTCAATTGCGGAGTCAGGTATCAGCGATGCCGTCCGAAGCATTTTAGTGTCCATTCCTTAGTATTAAAATGACTTTTACAAGCTTTTCAGTGGATTAGTCTTACTACAGTCATGCAGTGTTCACTCTTACAAGGATAATAGAGGCACTGAATACAAGCTGGCATGTGGTCTCGTTCCAACATGTTCCTCAGCAGCTCGGAGGAACATGCACGTCCAGGCCACAAGGGATCCTGCTCGCACGGTGTAACTTGCGAACGTTCGATAAATATGAATACAAATGTTATCTACTTCAAACTTTGACCATTACAAAAAAAAACATTAAATTCAAATTTCAATGCTTATTCAATAGCGAGGACAACGAGTAAAACACAAATACGAATGGAAATGGGTAGGTATGAGTATGCCTGCGCTTCTCCATACTCTATCACGCATGTCCTCTACGACTGTTATTGCTCTAATATTATCAATGATGAATTGCCAAACCGTACACGCTGCTTTCACTATCAAAAATACTGACCAATATCTAATCATATTCATACAGGTATGTTTCAGCAACAATTCAGATGGTAACTACTTGTACTATTCTGTAATTTGAAAAATATGAGGATTTTACAAAATACATTTTCCTTTAATAAAGAAGATAGTTTCTTTCTAAAATTCCTACACAGTAAATGGTTTCTTAGTTCTTCAGCTTCAGAGGTTTTGCAGTGATATTAAGATGCAAACGCTAGTTATCTGCACTTCTATAGTTCTATTGCACTGGATGTGATGTAACTATTATGCATCACGAGTCATAATTATTGTGTGATATAAGTCGGGCAATTATTGTGTAAAAATTTATGACTGTATGACTTGTGTTCTTTCTCATCCTATCTCACTTTACTCCTGGTGCCTGTGAGTGATTGAGTTACATGTGCATGATTGAGGTGTGTGCGTGGGATTGTTTTACCCTTAGACGGCATGAGACATGCATAGCAGCCCGAGAACGGACTACCCTTCTCATTTATGTTGTTATTTTCTGCTGAATTTTATTTCACAGCGCTCGTGTCACATATCTCCAGCTTTCACAAGTCTCAAAATTTTCTGTGTGATCTAAAACTACGTTATGCTCGTTTTCAAATAAATAGATTGATATTGTATGCATATCAATAGAACCATTTATGTTCTATGAAACACGAATCATAGAACATAAATGGTTCTATGATTCGTGTTTAATAGAACATAAAAGATCCATTTATGTTCTATGATTCGTGTTTCATAGAACATAAATGGATCTTTCTTGTATGTTCTATGATTCGTGTTTCATAGAACATAAAAGAAAGATCCATTTATGTTCTATGATTCGTGTTTCATAGAACATAAATGAATCTTTCTTTGCTCGTTTCAAACCGAGGTTTTAGATGAGCCACCATCATCTCATTAGTATACCTGAGTGCATGAAAAGACGTGCATGCAGCATTGAATATTGTTGCACTTTTGGATAATTATGTGAAATTGTGGGTCAAAAAGAATGCAGAGCTTGACCAAGAGGCTACAACCAAAAGAGTATTTGAGCTTTATATTCCTTCTTCACAGAACTATAAACAACTCCATGAAGCTGATTTCTTCTGCAGCTTTCAGATTTGGAAGAAAGGCAGGAGCGCTCAGTAAAGCTGAATGGCAGCTGAAACACATCAAGAGCGTTCTTAGGAGGAACACATCAAGAGTACACTTATAAGGCACACATCAAGAGCTGAAGTACTCAAGAGGAAAGTGGTGCCGTTGCTTCGCACTGGAGTGCCGTTGCTTCGCACTGGAGTGCCGTCACCATTCTGCCCTGAGGAAGCACAATTCGTGACAGGCTGATGTGTGCTTCGCCTCAGTTACGCCATTTTCTACCTGACAATTACAGCGATGACTGTAATGATAACATGCAACAATTCTGAAGGCGTCATACTGTCGTACTGAAGTGGCCTCGAAACATGGCTCATTCAAGCAGCACCTAAATCAATTTCAGCTAAATGGTCCATCAAATGGAGAGTAATCGGTTTTTATCTAAAATACTCTGCTCTCGTAGGCACTTCTTAGAAATAATAATAATTGTCCACTCGGTCGAACGATACAATTATTGCTATTCATAATTTGGAACTCCGGGATTCTAGAAGCTTCTTAATCTTCACCTTGAGGCAATATTTGTTTCTTTGTATTTCTGAGACTATTGAGTTTATAATGCAATGAAGAAACGTAGACAATTGTGATAATGCGGCAAGAAAATTACGCCAAAACAAATTATTCTCTGTGAGATTCTGAGTTTGGGAGTGAGGGAAAATTATCCACGATCAGAGAAATGTCCAAACCCGTAGCTTCAGGCAATTTAAATGTGGCTTAAGAACTTTCATGAGGGAACGTAAAGGTCGCATAAAACTTCAAAGTGTCTGAACTTCAAAATATCCGCATACGACTGAACTTCGAAACGTTCTCTTAACATCCATTAACCATGTAGAACGACTACTGTTAATAATAATAACAGTTATGGCAATCCAATTAAAACTATGGTAAACTCTAATTGGTTAACCGGAATAAAAAGCATGTATGAGCGAGTTATCACTTTCCAAATACTTTACAAATGCGAATACGTGTAATATCTGAGCTAGGAAAGCTTGTCGGATCAACTGTTCAAACGCCGAAATGCAGGGCCGCGGGATGCACTCGTGGTATCAGGTGGTCGGTCAATCCAAGCTATTTGAAGGACTCATGGAATGCTGGAAACTGCGAGAGGAATTTCTAGGATTACCTGAACGACATGACTATACAGAAACTTGTTTCGTTTCTTCAAAGATGTTGAATAAAAACATATTCATCGCACTGAAAATATTGAAGTCGTTAGAGGGATTTCTGATGTTATTCACTATTAATTGTACGCATAGATGTGACGCAAATCATAGAAGGGGGAAGAGGACCTCCAGCCGACAGAAGCATGGAATGTGGAATAGCTTTTGCTCAGGACTTGGAGTTTGTGACTGGAGTTCACTTGCTGAGGTAATCTAGGTAGTACTATTTATTTTATGTTTAGGATCTAGTTTAGTCTAACACTGAGGGGAGACAAACATGTGGCTTATCTGTATATCAACGTAGTGAACGAATCTAACGACGCTCGTAGACTAAGATCTTAACACGTTTGTTGCGATTGCCTGATTGGTGTAAAACTTCACTTAGTACGCATAGTCACTAGAAGGATCTGAAAAAATTACAGAACCTAACCTAAGTGACCCACCAGTGGGTCGCATCGCAACAAACGTGTTAATCTACAATATCTCTGCAGCTGCAGTCTCATAAACAAAGGCTTCTAAGAATAATTCTTGGCTTGTCTCTGCGTTCTTTGTGAATAATACTTGAAATAATTTCGAGTTCAGATCAATTTCAGTGACAAAGATTCGTTTCCTGGCGAAACATTAATAAAGGACGAGCTTGGTGAACGCTCTGATCACAACTAACATGTGCAACCCGAACCACTTACTTTGCTTCTAAAAGATGTTCTCTGTATAATTATTTTTTTATACGTGTGTTCTATAACAATCAGGGGACATTTACTAATCATAAACATTTGATTAAGTATGATCAGTAAATGACCATGAACACCCGAGTATTTAATGTAGATTGTGTCATTCTCATTCAAGCAACGTTTATCCCCTAAAGAGGTTGATGCCCAGCACCTTTTTTAAATGAATTGTTAATTTATTCAATCACTTTATGGGGCTGAATTCAATGCCAAGTTTCCTAGTCTATGCATATCTCTGAGTTATTAAATAACTTTTTCTGACATTATTATCTAAATTAGAACCTAACTTGTCAGAGTTGAGTCTGCTTTATGAATTTATAACTCATTAAAATAAAACAAATTATCGTTTTAAAATTTTTTCGAGTAGCTCTAGCAAATAACAGCTACAACTATTGAGTCATTGTTTTTGCCCTCGTAGCAAACAGGCATAGAAACGTTCTGGAATTGGAAACCGGGAATTTCGTGTTACATTTGGATTTATTGGAAAAAATTGCTCTCGTGGACAATTTGCCAATAGTAACATGCTACTTTGCATTTACAGTAGATAACTTGTCACTTGGGCCGACAAAACCAATTCCCTATTCGAATGAACGCTGGCCCTGAACTTAACGCCAACTGGTACGACGAAAACAAATAATTGGAGTCAAATATCGACTTCTTATCTGAAACGTTTTGGTCTCCGTCCAGCCTCTAAATCTTATCTTATTGGGCTACTATTTTATCATTCATCAAATTTGGCGATAAGTGGTAAACTGCAGGGCCTGCAGTTCTGGGGAAGGTTTAGACGTTTATTACTAGGCCAGATGGAGAAAATTCAAGAGTCTTGAAAAAAGACGGAGTAAAAGAATGACTATATACTTCCAAAATTGCGTTAAAATGAGATAGAAGTTCAAGTGGACGTGTATAATAAGATATCAAATTAAAGTTTTTGGGCCTTAATTTCAATACAAACAATATTTACTATCATTTGTGCGTGCATTATTCCTTGAATACCTTGACCTTGAGATGGTTTTCCCTGAAGCAATGATAAATAATGTAAAACAAATGTGGATTTTTGAGAAATTATTTCGTAGTTTTGAATGTAGTTGTAGCTGACTTTAGCCATTAGTAAATTTAGCAGATCTTTTCTAAGTTCTGTACAAAATGGTTGCCGACTAGTTTAGTAAAATCTGATAATGTGTTAACCCGTAACAGTAAAACTCGTTCCACGAATAGGTCTTCTTAGTGACAAGAACTGCTGCTCAATTAAGTCTTTGGACCAGCAGAAAGAAGGAATTATGAAGTTCTTGTTCCCTCTTGTCACAAATTTTACGCTCTCTTCACTTTAAAGTCAAAATATTTGAAACAGCACATTGCATACATTAGGTGTAAGCGTTGAGAGTCGAAAATATACAATTAAACATCATTATCCATCTAACGACCTTTATCCATCTAACGACCTTGCTTCCTAATTTGTAATAACTAGACTACGAGCACCACTGCTCCGATTCCAAATGATCACGTACGGGGGTGGCAGAAAACGAGTCGGATCATTTTTAGAAACAATAAAATCCGTGCCCTGTTGTAAATTTTGGCCCCTTTTTGACCTCTAAAATTTACGCCGCCGGACCCTGTAGTTCTCTCAGGCTTTACCCAGTGGGTACTACCAAATAAAAATAATTTGAGCCAAAATTCATGACGACTGCCCGACAGGAAGTCTTGGCTGTTCGAGTATGTTTTCCAGAGGGACCTTCAAGGGGAGGTAACCGCTGTGTTCGACCTCTATGCCACGTTGCGTTCCCTATAACAAAGAACTTCAAAAGTCCATATGGGGCTCACATTTCAACAGGCATTGTCTCGAGGCCCGTGATCGACTGCAGTCAACTCGCCAACCTTGATTGAAAACTCTTCCCATTTCGGCCAAATGGAAAACCATTTTGGAATTCTGAAAACTGCGCCACCAGAATCTCCAGTGATTTGTTGACTCAATTTTTTGCGAACATTCTGTCCATGTTTACGAGACTGACTGATGTATTTGAAATTCGAGAGGTGGCGTTTCGATATAGTTTGATGTGAGCAAGAAACTCCTCTTATGAATGCGGGAACACGGAGACAAGTTTGGTAAACTTGCACGAAAGAACGACAAATGCTCATGAAGACTAGAACTTTCACTAAGTTTTCAAGAATTTGTGCGACAGCTAGAAGAAAGTGCTTTGGTTGCTAGAATATAGTTCACGGGTGTGCAGTTCTACTCAATTTTACCATTTTGTTCTTTCCGTGATGACGTTTCTGTTGGAGGGAAATGTAAAGGGGAAAAAAGTTTTTAAAAAGCTGTTTAGCCAATAAAACAAAGTCTATTGTGACTCAATATTGAATAAAGGTTTGAAATATCTGAGCAGTATATCCAATCATAATTTTCTTAGTGTCGCAATTGAGTGATTAGAGATGCCAGTATACAAGTATGATACATAAGTACAGTATACGCGTATAATGGAGCTTATTAATATTTATACTAGTAGATCCACACTTGAAAATTCACGTGTTTTTTACTGAATTTTTCCTTTTGGTTTATCAGTGGACGCAGGCTTTGTGGAGGAGTTTCCACATTGAAAAATGTGCCTTTGATATCCACAATACAGTGCTTACAATGCATATATACCCTACCGAATTTTCTCCTACCTAAATCCTTAAACAGAGAAACAGGTCAACCAAGCAAGCAAAAAACTGTATTATTATATATAGTGTATATAAAGTGGAATTAGATAATAATAAATATATACGTGTGCAAGACATACCGCTGCACAGTCACATATTCAGGGCAAAAGCTCAACCAAGATCTCCAATGTCGTGTGCCTCGCTTCCAGATCTTAGTCGAGGACGAGTTGGAACCTGAACATGCTCCTGAAATCGCCAATCGAAGATTGCTGCCGGCCAGAAGTCGATACTGGAAATTGCAAGCGTTGTCTTGCAGCGTTGTCTCCGCAATTGGTAGCCTAGATACCTACAGCAGTTTCCATTTGATGCCCCTATTGCGCTGAGACACGGGAATTTTGATGCCTCGTATTTCCTTTACCTCGTTGTTATAGGCCTTTTCTCTCTGTTTTACTTTATCTTCTCTTCATTGTATAGCATCTCATCATGCATTTTTGTTTTAATTTTCCTTCAAAGGCTTTCTATGGTCCATTCTATTTCATAAACCTACCCTTATTTCTTCACTTCACTTCACAGTTATATGATACTATGCATAGAATACCTACCACTTAAGGATTTTATGATAAGGCATTTTTAAAAACCAATGCTGTTACATTTCTTATGTACCAACTTTATTGGAAATATACGTTTTTGTTTTTGTTGTTTTGTTATAAACATCCCACTATATAATAATAGCCAACTTGTTGCTTGCTTGCTTGGTCCGTCTCTCTGTCACGCTCTTAAGGATTTAGAGAGGAGGAAATTCGTCTAAGAATAACAAAATGAGATACCATGAAATTTCATTCCTAAATTACGATGGCAAATATAGCTTCTGAGATATATATTCGAAAGTCAAAATACTGTATTAGAGCTTTTGATCCTGTTGTTCATAAGGTATTTCGCATATTTTTTCAGCTGAATTTCTTCGTAGCTGTTGAAACTTCACACGGAGTAGAGGCCAAATATTCGGAGTACAGGCCCCTGGTTTAATAATACACAGTTTGTTGCTTGCTTGCTTGGTCCGTCTCTCTATCACGCTCTTAAGGATTTAGATAGGAGGAAATTCGGTAAGGTACATATGTATTGTAAGCATTGTATTGTGGATACCAAAGCCACAGTCTTCAGTACGGAAACTCCTTCAATATGGAAACTCCTTCACAAAGCCCGCTTTCACTGGGAAATAAAATGAAATAATTCAGTAAAAAACACGTGAATTTTCACGTGCGGGTCTACTAGTTTATTACTAGTGTACCTAGCCGTCAAAAATGATGGCAGATATTTTGTGATAATACCTGTGCCATCAAAAATGATGGCAAATACTGCTGGAAACATTAAATAAGATTACATATAAGAACGCTATGTAATATATTTAGTTTTATATATATTTACAAAACACAAACGTTTTAATTGAGTTTTCTTTAATGATAACATTCCTAGTGAAAACTAAGACACTTAGTTTTCTACTGCTGCAATTGACTCTGCAATTCGTGTCATATTCGGGTACAATGTACCCGAATCATAGGGCAATACCCCGCCGAACTCGGTATCCACAATACGGACTCGTGTAAATAAGGCTCTGGATCTCTCTACTTTTTTGAAAGTGGCACGAAACATATAAATAAATAAATAAATATATGAATAAACTAGTGTACCCGTGCCATCAAAAATGATGGCAAAAAATTATGGTGCACCCTTGCCATCAAAAATGATACTGTTAGAAAGACATTTCCAACAAATTTTTAGATATTTTACTTTCTCTCGCTCTTCTTTTTCGCTCTCGGTTCAGTCTTTTTTTTCGTTCGAGTGGAGTTTCCATGCTTAAGCTTATTTCAAAGGTAACTTATTTTTCTTGTGACAGTAATAAACACGTAGAATATAGTATTTTTGACGCGCAATAGAAGTAGTTATAGCCATTCGTGTCATATCCTAGATACAGAAATTCAGCATTACTGAAAGCAACTGCGAGCTTGTGTATGTATATTGCAATATGCAATACCCCGTAGAACTCGGTTTCCACGATACGAACTCGAGTATATAAGGCTTTGGATCTCTCTATTTTTTTGAAAATGACTTATTATTGTGCACTTGTACAGCAAAAATGAGTGTATTAATTTACCAGTGAACTGAAACCAAGACCGCCAGTGCTAATTTCTTCCTATCTATTGTTAAGAGCGTGAGATAAAACATACATAAATAAATAGATATATAAATAAATAAATATATAAACACACGGCGGTGATTCTTAGTATTAGATAAATAAATATATAAATAAATATACATATCTAAACACACGACGGTCATTCTTAGTATTAGATAAGGGAACTGACAGAGACAGGTAAATCAAATAAACTACAAATAAAAGAGGAAAACCTAAAGTTTTTTCCATATGAAATTCAATTGACGCAACTTTTAAAGTTTAAAGGTTACCAAAAAAGAAAGGACAGACTTTCTGAGGCTGACAAACGATGAGACATTTCTGTCTCATCTAATCATGTTTGATGAGGCACATTTCCATATTGGTGTTTATGTCACTAAACAAAGCGATTGGTTCTGGGGCGTTGAAAACCTAATGAGGATTCACGAGAAACCACTTAATGCTCAAAGGGTTACGGTCTCATGTGGCATGACTAGTGCAAGAATCATTAATCTGTACTTTTTCGAGGATATTAACAGAGTGGCCGTTACAATCACAAAAGAGAACTACCAAAAAATTATTCAGGAATATTTATTGCCAAAAATTTAAGATTTGAACATGCAAGATTTCTGATTTCAACAAGATGGAGCAACAGCTCACACAGCAAGGGAAACCATGACAATACTGAGAACAGCCTTTACTGGGTGTTTAATTTCAAGCTTTGGTAACATTTTATGACCTCCTTGGTTGCCTGATTTAACTTCTTCTGATTTTTTTCTTTGGAGCTATCTTAAAGGAAAAGTTTTCCTTATCAAGCCCAATACTCTCGAGGAACTAAAGAACAACATTATCGAATAAATCAGCCTAATAAATCCATCTGTTTTAGAATCTGTTAGCAAGAATACAGTGAAAAGAATGTACGTTTTTTAAATAATGATGTTAAACATTAAAAATATATCATGTATAAAAAATGAAACTTTAGATTTTCCTCTTTTATTTGTAATTTAATTGATTTACTTATCTTTGTCAGTTCTCTTGTAACAAATGTTTAAAACTGTGAAGTGACTCTTGGCCCACCCTTTACTAACTTATATACTGTTTGCCTGTCTCTTTTATTGTATCTGTACATAAGAATGCATTTTTTTAATCTATTCGATGCATGATTTGCTTTAAAATTAGGCTAATGTAGAGTAAAATGCATATGGAAAGACAAACGTGATGTATTCTACTGCTGATACGTAAGCAAGGAAGCACCTGTTGAAAAACGGTCCTAAACATCGTTTACTTACACACCTTCTACAATCATTATATCACTTTTTATTTTTACTTGAAACATCAGCTAAAACACGGGAAAGCGGTGAAATTCAGTGTACATCAGAGCATAATACAAGCAATTAAATGATAGTATGTAGTGCATCCTGGTACTCTCCACCACAATCACGACATATCCAAGCTACCGAGGCAAGCGTGGCGTCAGATCACGTAAACGAGAACTGGCTCGACATCACTGGATCCTGCATCTTTCATATTTTCTAGTCGAAACTTCAATTTGACGCGAATATTTAAAGCCGTTTTTGTATCATTTTTCTATGTAATCACTGTTCTGATCGCAGTGCTGCCACAGGAAACTCTTGCAACGAGCATTGAATAGAATTGCAATAAAGCTATGATCTTGATTACTAGACACAGATTGCAACTTCATATTCAGAACAGAAAACAATGTATTGTATACAACAATGTATACAGGCAAGCTCATCAAGTATCTATGAACCAACAGTACAAAAACTCACTGACCAGGGTGTAGTAATCAATAAAGTGATAATTTAGGGCAAGCTTGATTCTTTCAAACGTTTAAAAATAATATGCAATTTTTCAAATGATTTATTTACGTGATGACCAGTATTCTTTATCATTTTGCACAGCACTACAGTAGCCTCCTGTAATGGCATCACCACATTAGCCTCCTGTAATGGCATCACCACCCTCCTCTAATGGCATCACCACAGTAGCCTCCTGTAATGGCATCACCACAGTAGCCTCCTGTAATGGCATCACCACCATCCTCTAGGATAGATGACAGGGGCGATGCGTCCCCTCTGTGTTGACTCTAGTGTCATCTGATACCTCATCAGCCAAGACTCCATTCTTTTATTTCCACCGACTCTGGAAAAGATAACTTTTTGTTCCGATAATTTAGTGTCGCTGTCAGCAGCTACCAATCATACTTTGTATGTCTTATAGTGTGATATGACATTAAACTGATGTATAGTGTTATGTATGATAGAAGTCAATATTGCAATTTTACATCTTCTACACCTACTTGAAATCTGTATTTGCAGATTCATAAATGTATTTGAGCTTTGAAACACTTTATTCACGCAATGGGGGTTTATCCAAGAACTTGTAGTCTATCCATTAATGGCCAATTTTCAAGTTGGAGTTGAAATAAAAGATGGAAACGACAACATGAGGTAAACAATTGAGGCGAAATCTAAAGTCATATAGTTGAAGCATTTTGCATCAAAAAATAAATTGATCATTATAGGGTACAACATTGTGGCCACAATAGAGGAGCTCCGTGCCACAAGGGCGAAGACGCCACCAGGTAAAAATCTATTTTCTTTGGTATCGAAATCTCAGCCAAGCTTTGTATAGTAGTTAACCTACAAAATAAAATCAAGAACACATTGATGGGTACATAATTAATTATGTTATGAGAATTTTCAGTTTGCAAACTTGGTATGGTGATTTCTCAAAACTTGTTTTTGGCATCTTCGCCCTTGTGGCACACAACACCTCAATTAGCCTACCGACCAATTCAGCACAGTCTCACCAGTTACCCTATTGTCCTATTTAGCACAGTCCCAACAATTGCCCTACTGTCCAATTTAGCACAATCCCACCAATTACCTTACTATCCCATTTAGCACAATCCCACCAATTATCCTACTATCCCATTTAGCACAATCCCACCAATTACCTTACTGTCCCATTTAGCACAGTCCCACCAATTACCCTACCGTCCCATTTAGCACAATCCCACCAATTACCCTACTATCCCATTTAGCACAGTCCCACCAATTACCTTACTGTCCCATTTAGCACAGTCCCACCAATTACCCTACTGTCCCATTTAGCACAATCCCACCAATTACCCTACTGTCCCATTTAGCACAATCCCACCAATTACCTTACTATCCCATTTAGTACAATCCCACCAATTACCCTACTATCCCATTTAGCACAATCCCACCAATTACCCTACTATCCCATTTAGCACAATCCCACCAATTACCTTACTGTCCCATTTAGCACAGTCCCACCAATTAGCTTACCGGCCAATTCAGCACAGTCCCAACAATTACCCTACTCTCCCATTTAGCACATTCCCAACAATTAGCTCACCGCCCAATTGAGCACAGTCCCAACAATTACCCTACTGTCCCATTTAGCACATTCCCAACAATTAGCTCACCGCCCAATTGAGCACAGTCCCAACAATTACCCTACTCTCCCATTTAGCACATTCCCAACAATTAGCTCACCGCCCAATTGAGCACAGTCCCAACAATTACCCTACTGTCCCATTTAGCACATTCCCAACAATTAGCTTACCGCCCAATTCAGCACAGCCCGACAATGAAGCGTCAGTCCGTCAGTGTGGCCGCCCTGCAATCAAGTTTCGTCTCGGGTTTCAGCGACTGCTGTCAACTGCGTCTCTGTTTGGTCGAGGAGTGCCAAGTAAACTATTTTTTCCTCGCTGTTTACTTTCCATTAGGAGCGCGAGGTGAGCGTCTCCACGTCACAGCTCCCCTCAGGATATGAACCCCCACCCTCCTGCTGTATACTCTACTTTGCATTTCCCAAAACTGCGCGCTTACTTTTGAATTAGAATTTCCCCCCGAATTATGATACGTCCTCGCTCCTTAAGCTACTTCTTAACATGGGACACAAACCCGCCGTCCTTTCTTCCTACGCTCCTTTTCTTACGTGGTTCTTATTACTCCATTTCCACCATTCATAGCTTCTGCACGCACTCGAAAACTCCCTGCACACGCTCCACAACTCCCTGCACGCGCTCCACAACTCCCTGCACGCGCT
>VCRD01000384.1:294268-307463 GCA_006783055.1 Trinorchestia longiramus
TCCACAACTCCCTGCACGCGCTCCACAACTCCTGCACGCGCTCCACAACGCCTCTCCACATGTTACAACTAAAGTCCCTTGATTACATATTTCCAGCTCAGAATCTTTCACGAAGTGTTATCTTTCTTCTGTCACTGTGAATGGGTTCCCATTCGATATCCGTATTAATACGCCGTTTTTATTTTTAAATGTCTCTTCCAATGTTTTAGCCTATAGTTTTCTCTATAATGAGGATGATTCCACCATGAATTTTGTATGCAACTCCATCGTATATCTGAATGTGAGATACAAGTTGAATTTGCACATGGCTCTCTCTTGTACAACACGCATGCTGTTCTAACATGTAGATTCTTCATTTGATTCAAATCTGTCCTTTATCCCACATAGATTTTTTATTATTTTAATATGATTCTATGACAGTTTTCTAGTGTACGTATTCACGTTCAGTTTAAGTCTTTTTCTTTGCCCTGTCCCGAGTATTTCCGGTTCAAATAAAGTTCATACTTTAGTTTCATGAGTTATATAATTGTAAAATGATTTGAAGTATGATTATTCTAGTCTGTCTCTAATATTTGTTTTTGAGAACCTCTACATTCCTTATACATAGGCTCTGTTGCATGTACCCAATAGCGTACATGTAACTTAGAAGACAAACTTCAAACGAAAACCCCCTCTCTTTGCCCTCGGTGCTCAGGTAGCGCATCTCCTCTTCGAGTCCATTTCGACATTTCCCACTTTCCCTTTTGCCTGATGCCTGTTCTGCAACCCCTGTTCTTCCATCATTTCATTTTTCCTTTCCTTCGTTCCCCTCTCCTCGTGCAGCTTACATTATCTCAGCAGGCCATCCATTTAGCTCATTTCCGGAAGGCATGCAGTTACAATTTCACTTCATAGCAGTTTTTTGGAGTTAATGAATGAAACATTTAATGTTAACAGTAACGCAGCGTTCGACGAGCAATTTCATTAATCACACATATCCCTGATAATTGGAAATAGAAATCCCCCCGAGACGGAGTGGACAGCAGAAATACTCCAGCAAAAATATGTTGCAATGGAATATAATCTTACAACTCAAGTAAAGCGTTCGTACTTAAATCGTTTTGAAAAATAAGCACTATCGTCAGGAGTGGGAAATCAAATACAACAGGGAGCTCCTCTAATTTTTAATCTGTTATTAAAAGTTGTCAAGTTTAGTTCGAAATATTTTTCAATGGTTTTTAGTATTAATAGAGTTTATGATATGAAGCCGCTGCTGAAAACGTGCGACAGATTCACAGCTAGTTATTCGAAACCCTTAAAGAACGTCTACATAATGAGAACAATTTGAAATAGTTATGTGAAACTAATGTCATCACAGCAGCTGTTCGCCTAAAATTCGTATCGATATAATTCTTAAAAAAGGATTTAAGAATGCGAATAATACTATAGACTACAACTTCTTCTATATCTTAAACTCTGTTAGTCTATTATTTGTATATACGATCAGACAAGGCACTCTTGGCATTAACAGCTGTGTCTTCACTTTAAGACGGTGCATGGGCAAACGTACCCACACACTCCAATTGCATGTAAAAAAAAATTCATAAATTCGTCTTGTTTACTGTTACTCATAAGAAAGTGTCAGCTCAGGTAGCGAGAATAAAATTTCCTCTTCCTGCTTAGGTTTGTTGTAAGCGACCTTTTCAGTAAACATGGAATACGAAGGTAGTTTCAGTAAACTCTTAGTAGACCAGGCCTTCTCGAAGAACCAGTTCCACCAACCCCATGAAGTGAGAGAGTTAAAGAACTTGCGCGTTGGAGAACTAAATTCCTACACAGCCCCAAATTCACGACCAGAGCCACTCGTTCAAGAGTGATCAACAAAAGCCATCGCATAAGAATTGTGGATTGCGCGAGCTTCCTCGAGCTGCCTCCCATGGAAATAGTTACAGCCTCGCCAAGAAAACTTGCGAGTCTGTTTGTGAGACGCAAGGAAAGCCCGTCGCGGCCATAGCAGCCGTGCTGCAGCGAACTTTGAAACGCTTCTGGACATCACTGAAGCTCAAACTTTTGAAGACTCGACCGCTTCAATTGTTATGGAGGTCGCTGGCTACTGCGCGAGCTCTTCAAGTTAAGCAATTAGCACCGAGAAAGCAGTATTGCTCCCTCTCGCTCGCTCACTCTTCCAGATGCTATGTGAAGCAAACTTACTGAGGGCCACGGCCTAAAATGCCGTCAGTGCTCAAAGATCACGAGAACAGAAGTGGAAATTGAGTGACATTTGCCTTGCAACTCTGTAATTATAACCTAGATTCCTCTTTGTTGCTCTTATTACGCTAAGAACGACGGATATGCATCCTTGAAATTCTAATAATTTGAAATAGTAACACTTCGTTACCTATTTGTATAAAACATGCGTAATAACCGTGCACAGTAATCATTTAGTAAGTTCTAGCAATTGTGAGTTCAGTATATTTTAAAAAATCTATAGTAACAACATACGAGTGGAGCCGCATATATTATACGTCTTGCACTACACATAATCATAACGTACACATTTCAAGTAAAATCTCAGAGAAATAAAATTTTACTGACAACATATTGCTAACGCACACTAAATTGTAGAAAAGATCCGATTATTATCTACAGACTTGTGAAATTATTAGAATATTCCACACCTGCAATACCAACACAAAGCATCAGCATCTGAACTAGAATATGGCAACAGGGACGAGCCGCTTTGCTCATTCTTCTGTTGTTATCTACCTGTAAGTCCTAATCTATTCTAAGAACTGCATGTACGCCTAACAAGTTACGTCAGTCACATACGACCTCAGAAAGCAAGCTGCAAATGTACAAGAGGGACAATTCTCAACACCGAACCTAATGCGAATTGAATGAAATGACAAGTTATCATGAGTCAATTCAAGAATTATTTGTGTTTGCAATTCATTTGTAATGATCACACAATGATTCTGCTGCACGCAAATAGCATTGATGATTCTTCAGCTGTAAATCACAGAAGAATGTTCTGAATAGACCGTTGATCACTGTAGTCATATTCCCTCTCGTGCTCAGTCACACGCAAATATGCAAATTAGAATTAGAGTTGCCCATGCGCATCGTGTTCGTTTTGTAGCGGCCTAACTGCTTGGCTATTAATGAGTTCAAGCATGGTAGGTAATCTTAGCTTGATTTGAACCAATGAACAAGTCTTGATTGATGATAACATGAAGCAGGACTGGACAACAGAACAGGATAACAGGGCCGAAGGTTTCATAATAATAAATAATTCCACTGATCGCTGTTAGCTGTGTGATCTTTTCGAGCAGTTAGTACCTTAGTAATCTGGTCAAAGGTGCAGAAACAAATCCGTTTAAAATGGTCAGAAATATTTACCTATCGTCTTTCAAAAATTTGCCTCATGACAACAGTGTAATGGAGAAAACTAACGTAATCTCTATACACCACCACATTAAAAGTCACTGGAATGTACGAGTATCATGTATTGTGATGTATTATGAATATTAAGATGTATTATGACTCAGTACACGTGTGAAACCAGGAGTTGATGGCTCACATTAAAACTGTCTAGAAGTCTAGTACTAGATAGGAAAAGTAAGTAAAATAGGTATTTCATCATTTTGAATACCTATCAAACGATCAAAAATTGAATTAAAAAAAATTAATAAATTGTATTTTTCGAAGTTTAGAATTAAGATTTCACCAGTATCTTCCTAAAGGACCTGTTAATCAAGTATGTATTAATAATAAAAAAGTGTTATTAAATATGAGGTATTAAAATTAAGTAAGTATTAATCCAGTTAATAATAGTATTTCACAACATACAAGGGATCCAGCATTGGCATTTATTGAGCTGCTCTGCGTTGAGGCCTGTTCAGGAGCTCAGAACTATGATGTATTTTGACCTCAATGTACCAACCATTTAGAGCTCCTGATGTGTAGGAAGTTTTAGGTTACCAGTCGACTGGATTATTTTATTCTAGCCAAGAACCGTCAGTGGGATCAGAGTTATGCAGCTCAACTAACCTGCAACATCCCCGATAACTTTTTGTAATTACCAGTTCATGTGAAATCATTCATCCTGGATTTCTATTGAAAAAAAGAAAAATTGAGCAATGGAAGAACCATAATTTGTACCGTGTTCATCGCTGAAAAGTTAAATGATTATTTTTAAGCAAATCTTACCTAACGAACTGGGTGAAACGTGCGACTCGAGATGCATCTTCAATTCCATTGCTGGTTGCTCAGCTGAATATTCATGACATTCCTAGTAAACACGAGACGGCTTGTAAGAGAAGAGTTTTACATCAGTTATCCCCATTAATAATAGTACAGAGTGACTTGCCACTGCCCTCGCTGCATGTCAACATTAATCGTAATACCGTGGCTTTGGTTGCACCGCAAAAGAGCTGATCAAAAACTTCATTTAAGATGAGATTATTCACTTTTTTCACTTGAGTTGACCTCCTGCACATTCCACGGGATATTGTGTTGTAAGCTAAAACTTTAAATCATTCGCTTGGTTAGATATAGAAGAAATGATGCTCCAGTCCATCAAGGAGTAAACAGGAAAGTGTCAGCTGCTAAACGTAATTCCCGACGTTAATGTTTGCACATATTACCGGTTTCAGATATTCTATAAAGAAGAACATGTGCGCATCTGCATTTTAGTTGTGCATGTATTTGTCATATGTAATCATAGTTTTAAAGCGCTTTTGGTCCAACAATTTACTTTAAAAAAAAGCAGATTGACTTCGGAATTGGCTCACTGTTGGAAACTGAACGCAACGGCGCCACTTCAAAGCGGTGATTTAGCCAGAGTTTCACAGCGCTGCAAAGGCTCTTTTGATCAGCAGAGGTAGCAGAAAGCGGTGCTGACCTCGAGGATGAGATTATCTGACCCACAACTCGACAGGCGACTGACATCAGCCCAATATGGCTGACTCTACCTGGAGCGACAGCGCTATCACTTGTGACTTGTAGTTATCGAATCTGCATCTGTACATCTTTTCCTGTTAACTGCCTCAGACTTGCGACTTACACTTATCAAATCTATCTTGTTTTGTTTGTCAACATGGAGTTGGAAACTCGTTTTTAACGAATCTCTTACTATTTGCTTTATGGCAGCTTGGAATTCGCTATTTGAGCTTATCAAAAAGGTATTTTGTTCTTCGTTTTCATTTACGAGTTAGGGAACTTCTTTTGCGAATCTTATTAAGTACTTTTTATTATAGTTGATTATTATTCTCCTAGTGCTTATAATATTTTTCCAGACGCCTGAAGTAAAAAGGCTTGTCATTATTTTGTAAGCCGAGTACAGTGGACTTAGTGCAGGAATGTTCTGAATATTACTGTGATAGAATGTGTTCTGTTTGCATAGAGAACAGACGCAAGGAAAATCATCACTAGTCTTAAAATGTTAATATTAAGGTTTGAAAACCTAATGGCAATTCTAGTACTGAAAATTATATCGGAAATAAAGTTTGTTTTGATATCAATGAACAGTCTAGCACTCCCGTTAATGTGTCGAGGAACAAAGATCAATGAACATCCAGTGGTGGATGATTCGGGGTTGCCCAAAACTAACCAAACATAAAGTGTTCGCGTAAGGTCGTTTTTACTCGTATACCATCCCAAAAATTTTCTGAGTGGGACGAAGAGCAGAGATCGCTCTCGATTGTGCTTTTTTGCCTGACAAATTATTTGCAAATAAAAATAGGTACTATGTTGTTCACCGTATCTGTAAAGAAGTGATTTCCTTCTTCATTACTTTTGTATGAAACGCGTGCAAACTACAAAAATTGTTTCTTGTCGTTGACCTGTAACATGCAGAGTCACCACAGCCGCGTATTGTTTTTTGTTCAATTGAATGACTTGTAATATTTTTAATGTAGTAAGGATTAAGTTCAATGCTTTTTTGCTTCCTATTTCTGCCCTCGCTGGCCCAGGCTAGTACTATTGAACTTCTGTCTAGCTTGTCACTCACTCGCTACAATTATTGTGCAGGAAGTGATAAGACTGAAAACTAAAATTTTGTATCAACGCAGCAACTGACAGGGACTAATAGACGCTCTGACAAGGCACAAGAAGCCAATTCCCCTTTTTTGTTTCGATAAAGGGACACTTTCTTCTTTTAGTATTGAAGTTCTGAAAAGCTATGACGCACGGCACTCTTTTAAATCAAGACCCATTCAAATGAAGCTCCGGGTTTACCTTTAAACTTCAATATCTTAATGACAAATCAACGCATGCAAAAGCATTTCCTACAAATAAAGTTAAAGCCTCCATAAAGATTGGTGTCCGCATTATCTCGAGGACAGTCCTCCATTAAAGGTCGCAGACTGGCCGCTACTAAACTTCTGTTTTAATTTGATTACTTCTAATTCATTTTCTTGAAGGTTAGATCCTTATGAGATAGCGCCTTGGGTCTCAGAGTGCGATACACTCCCTCGTGGGGGCAGAGGAACAGTTCGCTGAGGCCTCTGAGCACAACAATTATTATCTTTTATTACAATGATGAGTAAGAATTTATATTCAAGGCTGGACATGAATCATAATGAACTGGGCTTTCCGGCTTCAGGATATTTGGATTTAGATACCCTTGTATCTTGTGATATTCCTGGTATGAAGTAATTTATCTAAACACCTAAATGTAAAAATGCAAACGAATGTTAAATATGCTGATAATGCAGACCGGAATAAAAACGTATAAGATATTCTTCATAATATCTGGTATCTGTAGCGATATCTATTATAATAAAATACTTCATTAAAATCCTGGTTTTAATTTCCGAAAATTTGGCTGTTGCTTCACAGTGTGAAATAGCAATTGAATGTAAGACAAAACAAAAAGTGTTCTTCTTTTTTGTCCATTGAAACTCAAGAATTTCTCCAGGGTCTGACTTGGTTAGTTCTGTGTTCTTAATAGACCGGCAAAGCTGTACTGATCTGAGAGCCTAGTTTTCAACCTTCCTTGTTTTTCATAGAAGAAAAATCAGTAGTGTTTCTGTATCCATGTATCTTATGTAGGCTTAGTTACGAGGAGGTGGAACAGCAAGACATGATGGAATATGTTAATTTTGCTAACGTTATTCGAAAAAATATTTTACCTCTGAAATTTTAAAATAAGTGAAATATTTTTCGAAATAGCATGATATTCTTTAAAAACCCCGTAATGACACATATTCAAGTTGACCACAACGCAAATATATTTTTTCATGGGTAAGTAAAGTTAAAATAAAATGTTGGATTCCTAAATTTAAACATTTCAGTAGTGTCCTTCAGAATACATGATCTAACTTTTCTGGTGAAGGTCGTTCAGTAGTTGTTAAGGCGGAATGCTGGAGCTGCTGCTTACTGGAGCGAAACGTATGTAAGCGACCGTCCCACGAGATCTCGTCCAGCTTTGTGTGCAACTGAAAAAATAGCACACCAGCCCGAAATATGAACCGATTACTCTCCTATTTTTTACTCAAAAGCGTGAATTTCCAAATAACTGAACAATTAGCTTCTATGAAATTTCACCATGCCTCATTTTGAATAAATATAAATATAATGCTGGAGATATTACATGCTGGTAACTCGTGCGAAACGGCCTGAGCTTCGAGGTCAAGCTGGAATCTGACCTATTGCAAGATGGAGTAAAAACAGTGCAGCTGAATGCTTCAGGAAACCCAGCGTCATGTTCTGAAGTTATCTCGGCCGCTGTGACAGACCGTGTCTTCTCTCCACTCCTTTAATTTCTTCAAGACACTAATTTCGAAATTATTTCCACCCGTAAAATGTAGTTCAATTCATCTATTAGGGAAGTCTTTTTGCACATGTGCACGTATAGTTTTATGTATAGTACATAAAAATGAATAGAAATACTGGCGGGTCAAAACCATTTGAAAATGCAGCTACTTTTATTTAAAAGGGGAATCACTTATGAGAACAGATGAATGATGATCAAACTATAATTTTATTTTTCAGAAAATTTCTTGCAACCACCGTATTATGCGCCTAGTATTAAAGAGCCTGACAGTATACCACACGTCTGTACACAAATAATGGAATGAAAATTAGGATTTTCATTATACGTGTTCGTTCACCTGGTTGAATGTTTGCAAAGAGTATAATAATTTTGATTACTATATTATTTTAAATAATGTGTTCATTGAATTACATGAATGACTCTCATGTTCTTCATGTTTGTAGTTGTATGTGAAAAATGAATTGAAGTCATACTTGCACTAGTAAACCATATTTACACAAGTAAATATTGGATTTTGATATAAATAAAAGTTATGTATTGTACTAGAAGCGTATTGGTGATTGCTCATAGTAAAAATGTACTTACAGAGTAGGTGGCTGCCTATTTTAAAAGTGTGCAAGCAATGAAGTTATCAATAGTAAAAGTAGACACACATTCAAGACGATTATCAACATCAGAAATAAACTTACTTTCAGAGTGGTCAACAATTGTTTAAGTGTGTGCATATTACCAGTGGCTGCTAACATTAAACGTCTACTTGCGTAAAATATGACGACAAATAGCGACTGTGTGTGTAGGTAGATGATAGTTGTCAACACGCTTGACAACGCAGTGAATAATCAAAGCGCAATTGCCTTGGAGCATGAACTGTTTTTCTACGTGGACCCCAATTGCGTGCTCGTTTTGCTTTATCTGGTAGTGTTTGATGTTAGAATAAAGGTCTTCAACTAGAAATGTTTATGCTTGTCTTTTCGGAAAGTGACGATGTTCTTCATAAATCTCCAACACTTTTTCATTTTTTTAAATTATCAGACATATAATTTTAAAACACTCATTGAATTAATTCCTAAACTTATCTTGTTACAAACACACGATAAGTTTTAGACGAGTTACTTTTCAAGATCTTTCTCTTATGAAAGCTACTTATTCAAGCGAAGTAACAAATGTTCTTAATTTCATACTAAATTGAATATTTATAATGATATTTATACTCACGCACCCTCGCGGAGCCCTGTGTAGCATCAACTTACCTGCACGGAAAAGGCATTCATTTGAAAAAGGAAATTTTGAACGTAATAGGTTAATTCATTCAGATTTGTTCATATAAGTCGTAAATTTTATACTCTTTTAATAAGCTTAAGATGCAAAACACCACTGAGTAGTAAATTTATTTCTGTTTACCGTCAACTAAAATAGAACAAAGAGCAACCCAACTAACAAAAATTCTGAAATACATATGAATGAAGACATTTTCCTGATGAAACACAACCTCATAGGTGGAACATCACTCCCCAACTCATTGGTTTGACTATATCATTAGAAGGCAAATCATTGATTTCGAACACCACAAGTCGGAAATTTTCGCTCGCCATGGTAACATTACGGGCAATGTAAACAGCGCAACGGGGCACTCAATCTGCTGTAACACAGTGCTACTCAAATAGCGGTCCGCGGACCGGTGCAGGTTAGCGAACCATCAGCTATCCGTAATATCATCAACTATCCGTCATCATCCGTCATACCATCAACTATCCGTCAGCTGCCAGTAGGCGGTATCAGTTGCCGGTACGCGGTATGAGCTGCTAGTACGCGGTATCAGTTACCGGTACATGGTATCAGCTGCCAGTAGGCGGTATCAGTTAACAGTGCGTGGTATCAGCTGCTGGTACGCGGTATCAGTTACCGGTACATGGTATCAGCTGCCAGTAGGCGGTATCAGTTAACAGTGCGTGGTATCAGCTGCTGGTACGCGGTATCAGTTACCGGTACATGGTATCAGCTGCCAGTAGGCGGTATCAGTTACCGGTACATGGTATCAGCTGCCAGTAGGCGGTATCAGTTGCCGGTACGCGGTATCAGCAGCCAGTGTTGTTTCTGGTATAAATTGATATTACTAAGCAACATAATCGGTCCTTGGCACACTAAAAAATCTGCTGGTACGCAACATCAGAAAGGTTAAGAAGCACTGGTGTAAAGTGAATTCCTCATTGGTGTTCAGCAGTTGTCCAAAGGAATTTTCACTTGAATTATCACAAAGTCTCATGTTCCATCAGAATTGGGCGAAAGTTAACTCATCCCGATGATTCGTGAAAATCAAAGTTTATTCATGTAAATTAAATATATACATCAAATATTGAATTCATTGTGGCGTTAATTTGTAGGCCGTTATCAATATATCAAAGCATTATTTTATTTTTTGGGATAAAAATGTTTGTCAACGAAGATGCCACACCACCAGCTTAGCGAAAACAAATTTTTGCACAGAAAAAGTTCATGTGAACATTGAAAAATAGGCCCTTCATAGGTTTGTAGAAATAGCAAATGCTGTAGAAGCTCTCACACATTATTATAGTCAGTGTTTAGTGTTCGTTATTCGCATTGCGGCATAATTGTTTTTATTGCCTCATTTATCAGAGAAACCAACTTATTAGTTGTTACGTCTCTAATTTATTTGTGTATCACTCTGGCATGTTATATATGATTGTTTAGGTGACTTACATTGAGAGTACTGGCCTCCCTGTGTTCCTTGCTGTTCAGCAGCAGACATTGGAGTTAATTAAAAAGTAATGAAACTCAGCTTGAATGATGATGATAATTTTAGACACGCTAGTCAATTGAGAACAGATTTTTTGGAGCCTAGTAGGAATTCCCATCAAAATAAAGCCCGTTTGTAATTAGAGAGCCTCGGTATCTTAAGTGAAATTCATTCCTAGAAGTATGCAGCGGCTGCAGCCACGTGAAGACCGATTCCAAATCAGGTTCATTGAGAGGACAATATCCATGAAACTTAATTGAATTTCAATCAAAATCTTGATGAATAGCGAAGGATCTTAGAGGAGCTTATTTTCATTCAGCACTCCAGAAGTTAATTCACGTGTTACCAGGGTGAATGTTTCGGAAATCTTGAGCTGCACGAGCTCTCTCGAGGAAGATTTTTTTGACTCATATTTAACAGCATTTAGAACTATCATGAATACTGACGCTAGTAACGGACGTACAATTCTATATTCTCTGCTGAAGATAGTTTTACAGTAAATATAAAGACGCTGCTCAGCCACTGATGATGAGCTTTCAGAAAAACAGTTTTTTCTTTCTTTTCTAAAGTCATATTGTGCATATTACAGAGGGAATTATAAACAAGGTAAATAACGATGTATGAGATCTTCTACTTAATTAAACTCTTTTAAAAATAATTCAATGATAAACTGGGTGAGTAGCGCTGACAATACGTTCCCTTTCGTTAAACTCTGATTAAGATATTTCGATAACAAGAATAATAATGATATTCAGATTGAATAGCAATGATAATGAGATGTTAAGCTTCATTAAGCTGCCATGAAGTTGATTCAGTAGTTATTAAAAGCGGTAAGGAGAAATGTTAATTAGATGAGCATGGTCTCATTGAGGAGGATCGGAAGGTTGAGGCCGCAGTCCATTAAGAGTATCAGAGAGGCTGTACGGCGGACACCAAACCACCCCCTGGAGAGCGGCTCATGAGGTCCTCACAAAGCTATTGCGAGGGAACTCGTTTATTCTAGTAATTTAGTGTTGTTCATTGTAATAATTTATCGGTTCTTCCAGTTCAGGAACCTACTGCCTAGCCAGGGCTTACGTGATCACCGTGTCGCTGTTGAATTTATACGCCAAGTTCTACTCTCACTGTCCTGCATGTGATCCATTGAGGTGTGGCTGCTGTTGCTCCTGTACCATGGCACTACTGTCCATGCTAGTTACTCAGTGCAACTCTTCAAGCTCATACTTTAGAGTAAGTCTTCACTGGTACTCTAATATCCATGCTAGTAATAAGTCATGATTGTTACACATTACACAGCAACTTTTGAGTGAGTGCTGTGAATATGATAGCACTTTATTTGACAATGACCAGTTTCGCTAGAATTCCGTCAGATTTGACAGTCGTAACACTTTGAAACAATACCCAATGAATACGAAAAAAAATTTGGTCCGTACGTTTTTAGCTTTGGCTCGTCGTTAATCAAATTTGCTGATAATACAAAACTAAGTCTTATTCAATACGTATACCTTTCAATACATCTAACAAATTTAAAAATGGACACCCATGAGAGTTACACTATTTTTAGTGTGTGCACTTCTGTTAAGAGTTTTCTAAAATTTATAAGAGTACTAGCCAGTTCCCGTAGAAATTCCTCGATCTAGATTTGACTAATTATAAATTATTATAAAGATAAATTTCTTAACGATTTACGACGAATTATTGTATTAAATGAATACTTTTCATTAATATATACAGCACCTCCATTATGCATCTTATATGCCAATAACATGGCCCAGATAGTACACGTAAAAATTCCTTGATTTAAAAGTGACAAAATTAAGGATCTATGAAATAAATCCATTTTTCAGTTTCACTCGTGGTACCATCAAAACCTGAATATTTTTCACGAATGTATGCAGAACTTCGATTTTGTACCGTATCTACCGATAACATGGCCATGTAAGAGAAGAAAACAAATAACGGAAAAAATTGAGTATTTTATAGTGATCGGGCGTCTTTGGTATCCACGATGCAATGCTTATACAGGGTGGCCCATAAGTAAGGTACCTTTTTAAAACTACTAGTGCAATGTTAGAATCTACTAGCACTGTGACACCAGTATATATATCCAATAACTGCCGATTTAAATAGCTACCATGAAGTTAGTGTTCATCTTAAAAAGTGTTCCTTAACCAAGAAATATTAGTGAATGGCATTCTGTTTTACAAAGTGGTTTTAAAACCTATAATTTTTTCATACGGAAGGTTAGTGCAGTATAAAGTATTGAGGTGAACGTGTCACGGAACAGGCACAAAAGTTTCAGCTTCCCCACTTATTTGTGTGATCCTACTTAGGTATAATTTGTAATTTGTTATTCGGTGACTTGAACTGGCCTTTCTCATATGAAAATTTTGTTGACAATGATCTACAGTATCATTGTTGACAGAAAAATGCGTCGTAGAGAATAAGAGCACACTAAAAAAGCGAGTCAGCCTCCCATTCGATGTACAAAGACCATCATCATAGCATCGCCCATTCATTGAGATATCGTCTAATTTTTTACTGCAAGTTCTTATAACCAGTAAATTGGATAGTTATATATATATACTTCTGCCTGTAGGGAATCATTTATTGTAATAAAATTCACTTCTTTCAATACTTCCGATTTAAATGCATTGCGTTTTTTTTTTTTTTGGAAACCTATA
>VCRD01000385.1:0-10214 GCA_006783055.1 Trinorchestia longiramus
TTGGCTCAGTTTTAAAATCGTGATATTGAACTGAGGAGAGAGTGTAATTGAAAACCTTATGTTCCATCCGTAAAAAGTGATGCCTGTTTAGATCTCAAAAGATGACTGTGTAACTGTCCTGCGTCTATGACATTTTTAAAATGTCCTACAGATGCAAGCTTTTCTGCACACGAACTGCTCCGATTTTACTTTGATAGCTGACGTAAAACAGACAGCCAGATTCAGTTCGTGAGATAAAAGACAATATCCAAATAATGTCAGTTAAAAGAAAAGTTGGAAGAAAAAACTTTAAAAATCGGTAATAAAATTCAGATTATTACTTTTCAAACAATATAAAATAAGTCATAACCCATCCCATTGCATTCTGAAGTATTCCAACTTGAGTTCAAAGTTTAATATTTTTTGCATGTGCTTTTCCAATTTAAGAAATTTTTCGGTTCATCTTCGATGCCTGCAATACAAAACAGGAAGCCCAGTTATGGATTTTCAGTGGCTTGTTTAACCTAATTCCTGACTGGTCGGAGGTGCGGAGATGGCAGTCCCGATCATAAATCAGTGCTACACCTGAAAGAATTACGGCTCTTTTCAAGCCGAACCAAATTGACTTCGACTTACTGACGCATTTTCTTGGCTACAAGCGCTGGTTATAATCTGTTCGATGTAGCGTAAAAAGACATTATGTCACAATTTTCCATCATGTGTTGCGGCTGCTCTAACTTTTAGCCTGCACATGGTTAAGAGAAACCGATATCTTAGGAGTGGTTCTAAGGGTACAATGCCCACTGTTTTATTTTGTGGTTGAATTAAATGTGTTTGGAGCCTATCGGGGTACACCCTATGACAATTTATGGAAATATCCCCAAGTTTACCTTGAAACAGCGTTCATGGCAGACTGTTCGTAGGCGAGTTTCTCTCTTTGATAACTGCATGCAAAATTATTTATTTACGATCTTTTCAAAAAGCGTATACTTGATTTTGCAGTCATTCTTTAGATCAATCATATTTTCTCTTTTCTAAAATTTGTTGAACTTCTACAGAAGTATTCATCACAATCAAGCCAGAGTCTCACTGAACTTCGGTGTCTCAAGTACGTACCATCAATAATCATGAACGCTTTATCTCAAAATGGATTCAATGAGCACGAATACTACGTTACCACTTCATATAGCTAAACTCACGTGTACAAAACTGAATTGATAGGACCTCTCTTCATACAAGCCAATATAAACTCTTAACAGTTCAGACTTTGAATCTCTCCCTTTATGTATCAAGGCCTGGAGGGAATGTTTAGAATGTTCCGTTTTTCGCAGTGCATCTGCACTCTGCATGCAATTATGGAACATATTTTGACATATTTTGCCTTGAATCCACATTTGTTATCAAAGAGACTCTAGAAATCAAATGATGAAAGTTACAGCCGACAAAATGTTTTCAAATTTCATGCTTCTGCAAATTCTTAATTTCTGCAACACACGCTCTAGTAAAATTTTTGAATTAATTTCTCGTACAGAAACGAAAACAGAATGTATTGCTAGTAAATAGCAACAAAGTTCAATTCTTTTCAAAAGAGTCAGAAGTGCTCAAAACAAAGAGTAAAAATGTTATTGCAAATTTCGCGATATCTGCAAGACGTATGAGTAATACGTGAAGTATTTCTTATCTGAAAACCATAACTGTTTACCAAGTTATTTGTTGGGTGATACATCTTGCAAAAGATGATCTTGAGGTGACAGCTTGTTGGCCTATGTAATGCATGGTAATGGCGCCATGCATCAAGCGTCGCTCGATGTATCTCCCTTGACAGCAACTGCGTTTTTAGCTTTACAAAGTCAGACTCGTGGCTAGCAGCATCCACTTGGTCTTCCATCTGTTCAGTCCGAGATCTTCTCTCAGCCGAGCTCCTTTTCCACTTTTATCAGCTGTTTTGTTTAAAAATATACCACCAAGTTATGCACAGTAGTGTCTATTTTCACCGATACATTATTCACTCCGAAGTGGACATTGTAGTTTATTGTCCTACATCGTCGATAACAGCATCTTAAATACGAGTAAATTTTCGTACCATATGTGATCTGACAGAATTTCATTACAATATTAGGGCACATCATGCAACATAGCAGCCAATGAAAACAAAGGTGCTTCCAGGCAAGCCAAAAATACTTTCGTCCTCGCAATGCGTAATACAATACAAGTAATTATTGAGCGCCTGAGTATACTCAAAACAGCTATAATTTTCCAGTGCTGTATCTCTAACGTTCCATGACAAGCGTATTTATTAATAGTAGAGCTCATTGTGCTCCATATATTTTGTGTTTGATCAACAACGATAGATTAATGTACATCAAACTAAGCTTGGTAGCGGTGTCGTGCATTATTATGGGACGCAACTTTTTGCTCGTGTTTTTGAATGATGAACACCAGTCTGCGGCATCGTTAATCTATTGACGTTTTCATCAGTCAACAACAATTCAAAGGAACCGCGATTAAACAGTTTTGAATAAAGCTTTGGAGTTTATTGACTATAATTAAATTTCTTAACTGGAAAATATATATGAATAGAGAAAACATTATATAACATTTTGAAAATGTTTTAATAATGTTAGACTAGCACGAGCTAGTAATGCAACCAATGCCGTCATTCATATTATTTTAAGTTGTAATTAACAAAAAGTGCGCTCCTCAAAGTTAACACATTTTGAGTTAACACTCATGTTTGTTTATTTCGTTTCAAGGGATTATGACGCTCTGATTTGAATTAGCCTCTCTTGACAATTTATCTTTTACTAATTTGAGGTTCTACCAGAACAACGCTAGCAGAACACACGTTGCTTGAGGTTGAGGACAGTTTCTGCATTTTACCGGCAGAGCGATACATACAGAATGATCTAAGGTTCGGTTCGGAAAGTTTTTTATTCACTTTCAATTGAATAATGCTGCACGTCATTGCACATAGAACATTTCCTTTCAGCTGGACACCGTCACCAGTCAAAACACAGCTTTGTTTTTTTCGGTTGAGAAACGTCGCTACACCAATATATCAATTACTACAGCACCTACATAACATTTGTTAGTGCTACACAAGTAAAATGTCATGGATGCTGATGTCCTTATTGAACTAACTGAGGCACCCCACATTCTGTAAGTCTGTGACCTTGCTGATCAGTCATTCTTCGCAGTCATTCTTCACTAACGTACTTGGATACATGGCTTTTATTTCTACAGACGCCATTACGTTACCATCTCAATGTTGTCTCTTTGTGCTTCTAGGCTCATATCCTGCTCTTCTTTTCGCACGCCACTCCAATTTCCCCTCCCTCTTCCCTCGCCACTATTTCTCTTACCCCTCCTCCTTTGCCACTGCATTTCTCTTGCCCTTCTTTCACTCCCCCGTTCACTCCATTCCACCCCTCCTTCCACACCATTACCTTCATCCCACCCTTCCTTCGCCACTGGACGACCTATATCTCTGAGAATAATAACCATGTGCAGTTATATCAAATAATACACTTCATTTCAAAGGCGATTCAGAAGTTGACCTTTCTCTTCGTCTGTCCTTTCTCACTGGCAATTATAATTGTTTTTTTAGGACTCCGTGAAACCATATTAATTCATGCAGTCACATTCACAGATGCTACAGGTTACTCACGTTTTTTTCTTTAATTCACGATTTTCATTGTTTCATCTACGTTGTTATCCTTCCCTCCCCCATGCCGTCAGGAACCTTCATTATCCTCCAACATCAACACTTCCTCTTAGAGGTAGTCCCCGCTACCCACACCGAGGGGGAGGGCATCACGACCTCATCAGCCAACACTAACATTTATCGCCTCTCAGGCAACGCACAAAAACACAGTACGTCAAACACTTCCAACGCTCGCCAAATAGAAGGCCTTTTACGATACGAAGTTCGCAAGACCGGTAAGAAATACCGTAATTGAACTAATAATAATCGCCTTATATAGAAGCCAAAATTTATCCTGAATTTTTTATACGCTTTAAGAAACTGAATAAAAGATTTTCCTAAATTCTAAATAATATGTTGTGTTTACCCCGATGTAATCATGTTCAATGAGAAAAATATTGCGCTTAGAAGCCATAAGCCGATCTGCAAGCGCAATTAATTATATAAAAGAGAGCCAGGAGCTTTCCAGTTCATGATAAACGTAAAACACAGAATTTTATGACGAATATTTACGTCGAGATTCCATTGTCAATAAAGGAAGAAATTTTTTATTAAAAATCGTTTTTTTCATGTCATCATTGCAGTGAGACTTTATTGCAATCAGCGGCTGCAAGAATCACGCAATGTGAGAATGTGTAATCAGACACCGCCATGATGCAATTAAAAAAAAAGAGTCAATGGGTTACCATTGTTCATACGGTAGCCGCGAATAAATGGACATTAAAAAAGAATCTTGAACTCAGTAGTTAGCAGTTGGTGGGTCCTCACTAATTCAGGAGTCATGAAACTCTTAAGACTCAGTCTCGACTGTACGCTTTCCACATCACACAGAGAATGACAAAGTGTGAGATCTTACACGACAGCGTGTGTTCGTATCCTAACAGATTAGAAAAGATCATTGGAAATATCCTGAAGAGTACAGGGACACATTTTGGAAACTTCAACTTCGTTTGTCAAGCTGAAATGACAAAAATGTTTCAACATACATTTTATTACGTTTTCTCGATGAGAACAAAATTAGCTTAACTTCATACACATTTGTTTTATACATTGTAATGAAGTTTTAAGCTGACAACGTCCATTTAGAACATACACTGAGGAAAAAATATTCATCATATTAAGGATATGGCAACGAAGTAGTAGCCCTTAATATTAATAATATAGTTCGAGTTTCTGTTCCTTAGAAATCTGGAAAACGTCCAGTTGAGTTGTTCAGCTCACCTGCTTTTCTTAACCAATCTTGTCACAAAAAATAACTAGGATTTCTTTATTTATGTCAAGTGGATCGTCTTTTATTAGCTTTGCATAGTAACTCCCATTAATGAAGCTGTGGATGAACGCAAGCTTTGAATGAGTTCTATCCCAAAAGCTGTGGAGTCATTCAAGATTCCTGTATTGTACACTCACATAATCGATGAGGTTCAAGAAACCATTGTTTCTATATTGAATATAGAGACTGTGGAAAACCTAAAAAGTCACGCTACGTAACATTAAGCTCTATGTATCAATTTTTTACCCATGCACTGAGCTCGTTTGCACATTACTTTTTCCAACCCCAAAAACGAACTACCAACGGTAGTTAATAACTATCTTGGATTATAATCATCATGACAATCCAAACAGTTTACAAGTATTGTTGATGGCAAGGAGTTATGAATGTTATGCAGCAACTCACAGTGTACGTTGAGCTTGTAAGATTCTTCCAAGACAGACCCATTAATCAAAGGGTTCTCTACCCTGCAGGTTATGACGACACCTTGGTCCTCCGGTGTAGGGGTGATGCTCAGGCTTGACATGGTCAGGTTTTGCTCCACGACCTGCAAAGAGCAAGAAATGCTCAGTACAATGGTAAATAGTACAAAACACGAGGAATTAGGGCGCCCTGATATACGACTTGATTGCGCTGTGATTAAATAACATTGCATTAGGAGTGGGCTTCTTCTGAGGAAATTGAGAATAAGTATTTAAAAGCGGAAAATTTATATTTTCAGCGTACGACAAACGTAAAAGACAGGAATGACGGTGCCTAGGTTCTTGTCTACAGCTCGACCGTAAATAAGCAGCATGGTTTCACACGGGAATCTTGAGTAATCACATAACGAAAAAATATTTCTTCGGCTCTGCAAACGTGGCTGGATGGAAGAACTAGGTACAGCAGTTATTACGGTGATGGGCCAGGAGGCTTACGGCTCGGAAGCAGGGACTAGGTCTCAGATCTCCTCGATCCGAAAAGGAGGCGAGAGGAAAACGAAAATAAAGGTGAATGGGGTCGTGTGCAACACAATTCAACCGTTCAGCACTAACAATTTTACTCCAATTAAAAAAAAAGATCAGGGAAAAGAACTTAGAATCCAACTCTGAAATTGCAAGCCTTCGAAAGACTGTCACATCCAATGCTGCTGAATTTACTGAATGCAGCTCACAAAATCTTCAACGAATGCTTTTAGCATGCATCCCTTGAGGTACGCTAGCAAAACTCACTCACTTCCTAAACAGAAATATATCTGTGAATCCCAATGATAAGCTACAGAACACTTCCTTGTAGTGTATGCCTCTTAGGGGAAAAGGAAAAAGACTAAGGTTATTCACCCGAATAATTTATTTTTTCAAGCGCATCATGCTGCGCTTCCATCGTGTATTCGGAGTTTGGTCAGGCAGCCAAAAAGATCAAAGAAACATTCTGCGCAATGAAGGAAAGAAGATCTATAGACCATCGTGGATCAGGTCTGGCATTTCGCAGGCGCTCCTTGATGAGAAGTAGCTGAAGGACATCAGGGGATTCTAGAGATCCAAACCAGGATATGTCGGTTAGTTCCTCTAGCCGTTAATTGAATTTACTAGAGCTTTGTATTGATCTAGAGAAACGTTGCATAGTTGACGACCTTATTTCTTTTTGCTCTGCAAATCAAACAAAAGTTTAAAGCAAACCATTAGAATAGAATAGAATAGAATAGAATGAGGCTATAGGAACGAACCTTCTGGCCCATTCTTGGGTCGGATAATTACTTCGATAATTATTCGGTTGTTTACCCAAGTCCCATGCCGTATTTCTAGCTGCGTCAACCATGTCGGCAGTGGGATTCGAACCCGGGTCTTCCCGCTCGAAAGCAGATTCGCTCACCAGTCGACCAAGCTGGTGATAGTCAACCAAGCTGGTGACATTACGTGCGAGTAGCAAATTTAGTCCTTATGTACTGTATCGCAGCTCTACAACTTTCAGTGAATCTTGTTCAAACCGTAATGCACAATACTGAAGTGATTTGAGTATTTTTTATGCATAAAATTATCATTATCTCTGCTGATTTTTGATCGCTTCACTTTTCTCTACACCCCACGAAAAAGATACGAAATATACTTCTGATGAATTCTACCTTTCCTGCTTTCATAATAAATTTAGTGGTTAAGTAACATATGGATCGTGCTGTCATATTTCAAGTTTTAAGAGGTACAACTCTCTACCTCTATTTTTATTTTTAGCCCCTTTTGGCATATGTCTCCTATTACCTCACTTCAAATGTTCCTACAACCAAGGGAGCGTTAAGCCCATGATCTAAAACTTCCTAATAGATGCTAGAGGTTTTACCTGTTAAAAGGAAAATGTTTTTTCACGTTTCAAGAACGAAAAGTTGCAGAAGTGAGCTTTTGAAAGCTGAGGTTAAAACAAGATCTATAAGAAATTGAAATATTACAAGATCAACATGACCGTTAACTTTAGAAAATATTTTAATGTTGTAAAAATCACGTTAGTCATTGTATGCTGGTAGATTTTTGATAGACTCAAGGTGAAATTAACGGTGGAGAATGCAACCACTTAAGGGAAAACAGCAGCAGCTACTGAAGGACATCCACACTGGGAGAAAAATTGATTACCGTTGATCATTACATCATTCTGAGATATTTTACTGATGAATGTGTATTTTGATATTTTCAGTTAAGACAGCTATAACCGTGTTTATTGCTGGCGAGTTTACCTGAAAATTAATGCACAGAGTTTAGCTAATGGATTTCTCAGAAAAGAAATTATACAGCTTATGATTAGCATCGGACAGCTTATCAAGAGGGATCAGGCAGATATTTTACCTCGTCACTTGAGTTCGCAGCAACAGCTAACTGGAACGACGCTGTTGCGTGTCAGATAATTATTCGAAAAACCACGAGAGAACTGACACAGGAACTGTAGCATGCAGTTCTGTTACTACATGATGAAGCACGACCTCACACTTCGTGTACAACTTTTTATCTCTTAATCGAGTCCAATGAATAATTACGGTGGCCCACCATGCGCCTTACTGTCGCTTTATCTTGCAGCTCCAGACTCCGATGTTTTATAGTGTGAAATATTACGGAGCAACATTTTGACGATACACAATGCATTTATGAATATAAGATGACTACCAATCAGTTCTTGAATTATCTTTTCTATGAGTGAAATGCTACATGTCGGACCAAATCAGGTCGAATGCAGCACACGCCTACACACAAACTTTTCAGTTTTCCTCATGAACAGACATTTTATATACTACTCCCTCCGGTCGGAAATATTTGCTACACAAGAAGAAAACTCTCTGCGTTTTAGTGTCTTTTAACGAACTTCTGTTTTTAGTACAGTAAACTATCGTGCACAGTGTGTTGAACATAAATTTTAACCTCTAAGAAATAATAGGGTAAAAGTTAATATAATTTTGCCTTTTTCTTTTTCAGATAAAATTTAAAAGTTCTTAAATTACTCGCAGGATATGACACACTTAAAATTCAGCAAGACAATGCTCGACCACACATACGTTCAACTGATTCCTTATTAAAAGAAGCGTCGGAAAAATTAGGCTCGAATATTGAAATTGTTAACCAGCCTCCAAACAGTCCAGGCCTGAATGTACTTGACCTCGGCTATTTCAATTCAATCCAACTACGTAAAGTTGATGAATTAATTGAAGCAGTGATAGATAGCTTTGAGGAATTACAGATATCAATATTGAACAATATTTTCGTTACTTTGCAGCAGCCAATGGAACAGATTATTTTGGCTGACGGTGGCAACAATTACAAGCTTCAACATCTGTCGAAAGTACAACTAGAAAGCAAAGGAATTCTTCCAAATTCAATTCAGATCTCAGAAAAATTGAAGAATAAATTAACAAGTATTGATTAAAAATACCGGGAAACACGTTTTGTCTGTTGATACATTATCAATTTCATGTATTTAATTACAATGTAGAGTTTGTCGTTTGTTATTTATCTTATTAAAAATATTATTCATTGGTGTTTATACATTATCAATTTAATGTACTGAATTACAGAATAAAGTATCTTTTTGTTACAACCAGTAGTTTTGCAAGTATCCTTTCTAAAAGGTTCACAATTGTTTTGGAGCAAATATTTCCGACCAACTTCAACATCGATTTGGAGAACTATTTCCGACCGGAGGAAGTAATATTTTGTTGTTAAATGTGAGCCATTTCATTATTGGTATTCGAACACTTTATTTGTAAATCAGGCGAGTATGCCACTGCTGGACGGTTCTGCGTAAATAGAGGAGTTTACAGCTCACTATCTTTAGTCCCCTCTTCACCCGAAGTCAAATTCCAGCAACAATAACAATAGTGCAGGCGTTGGCCTCTACCTTAAGCTCTGCAAGACTAGCACCTTCAAACTACGGCTTGCGGTTCACATCCCAATCCAAATGCTACAAAAGAAATGTAGTAAAAATAAATAGCAAAAGGCCGTCTGTAAATCTCTCTGATAATGAATTGAACACAGCCCATCTTTAGTCCCATAACAATATGAAATTATGAGTTTATGAAGTATGAACGAGTAATAGTTCTACACAAATAAAATACAGTGGGTCAAACGACAACGTTTCACAAATTTCCGTGGTTCTAAACTCATGAACAACTCAGGCGTGTCCGTAGAATATTTCCCAAGTAATGCAATTCCGTTAGTTCTGTAGCCTCTCAGCTCTCTATCGGTATGTACAGAACTAATCTTGCTTTCCCTTGAAGCTTTTAATTAATTATCGATCCGAAAGTGTTGAAATGCTCACTTGACGCAGCAGCGTTTTCAATTACAAGTAAGCGTTTGCGTCCCACCACATACATTTTGAAAAACAGTCTTCGCAGTGCAAGGCAAAAAGGAGCGTAACTGTGTTAATTAAATGGAGCACAGCTGGAGCCCCTAACATGGCGTCATACCAACACCGTTAGAGGGCCATGAGCTTTCTGATGATCTACGGGTAGGATTGGTAGCGGGAGAGACGAAAATTTAATGGTACACGGGTTCAGATGGAGAGCGGTGGCGGGGACACAAATCATATCTTAATGAAAAAAAAGATTTCTCCAGCTATTACATTATTATAGAATAGTATAAGGCAATAGGAAGGAGCCGTTTGGTTCATTCTTTGGTTGATACTCAAATCTCATGCCGTGATACATAAAGTCCCATGCCGTGATACACAAAGTCCCATGCCGTGATACCCAAGTCCCATACCGTGATACCCAAGTCCCATACCGTGATACCCAAGTCCCATACCGTGATA
>VCRD01000385.1:10232-64098 GCA_006783055.1 Trinorchestia longiramus
TGATACCCAAGTCCCATGCCGTGATACCCAAGTCCCATGCCGTGATACCCAAGTCCCATGCCGTGATACCCAAGTCCCATGCCGTGATACCCAAGTCCCATGCAAGACATTAATGCAGCTAACCTGCATCAATACTGTGAATAAATTACTCCATGAAGAAATGCCGTGGTATTTATGAGCATGCTTGCTTGTCTGTGTGAGGCCTCTGTGCTACCCTCAGCCTAAGCCTCCCATGCCTGTGAGAGGAATTGCTTAATCAAGACGCTATGCTATTTTAAAATTCATTGCTCTTAATCACCAGTATTCCTAATTGTAAGTAAAATTTCAGTAAGATGTAGTATAGATTAAAGCTATATTTCAAACGACAATGCATTTCCTCTGGTAAAAACTAAAAAAATATTGTTAGGCCAAATTCCAGGAAGGTGTTTGAGTTGAATTTGATTTGAAGAATATCATGCACTCGAACTTTAATCCAAAACGTAAGCCAGGAAGAAATTTTTGCCTGGGTGGTGTCAGAGTTTTTATTTAGAGGACGTCACTCGACCGGACGTCACTCGACCGGACAGTTTTGGTTATGGACGGCATTCAAAGTCATTATTCTAGCAATTATCCTGTAGAGAACTAATGGAAAACTAACAGATCATCTTACATGCGCGAGACTGGCGCGAGACAGGCACAGGGGTGCGAGACAGACACAGGGGCACGAGACTGGCACTATTCAAAAGGTTGAGCTTATAAGTGATGGAGCTGACAGGCCTTTATCCCTAAGTAATTAAACATTCTTTCACAAAGCGGCTAGCATTGAGAGGTAGAGAAAACTACATTGTAGGCTCTTATTATCATTCTAAATAATAATTTCCATTGTTGGGTACATTAAAACTACTTCCATTTATTGTTTTCGTTCTTAAAACAAAAATTATATTCTCTGACGAGCAAATCAATCGATAAAACACCTAGTGAAAGTATGACTTGCACAAAAAAAATACGAACTTTCAAGTTCATTGTTCACAGACGGAATTCAATTAACATCCTCCACTTCTGCTCATTACCCTGAAATATCTTCAAAAAAGCTCAAACCCATGCAACACCGAGCTTAAGATGCGAAGTTTGAAGCATCGATAACAAAATTCTATGCTATACTCCTAGTAAGTTTTATTTTATTGGAGTGTAACTTCTAATTGGAAAAGCGGAATCTCATTACAGACCAACAGATCAAATGAAATAGTTTGAGAAGCTGATTGCATCCGTTTATGCAACCTGCCAGGTAGGTCTGGACTGGCACGTTCGACCAGGCACGCTCGACCAGGCACGCTCGACCAGGCACGCTCGACCAGGCACGCTCGACCAGGCACGCTCGAACAGGCACGCTCGAACAGGCACGCTCAAACAGGCACGCTCAAACAGGCGCGCTCAAACAGGCGCGCTCAAACAGGCGCGCTCAAACAGGCCCGCTCGAACAGGCCCGCTCGAACAGGCCCGCTCGAACAGGCCCGCTCGAACAGGCACGCTCGAACAGGCACGCTCGAACAGGCACGCTCGAACAGGCACGCTCGAACAGGCACAGCACGGCGGAGGCCACATCTCCTTTAAGCCCCAGCACTCAATTGAACTAAAAGATTGTTTACGGAGCATTACGGAGCATCAAGTGGATCTGCCTCGTGTATTTGACTGGCACAAGTCGATTAAATTTCTTCAATGGTGATTGGGACATTGCTAGAACACCGATTGATGGCAAATACTAGTTGTGAGAGAAATTTGTTCCAGAACGACAACCATTAATAGATTCAATAATTTCAACAGCCGGTATAAAAATGATTTTTATTCGTTTTATTATCTATAAACATGCAAATAAATTTATTTTTAATACATGAAAGCACTGTTGTGGAAGATATTAAACTATGAGTACCACTAGTTTAGGCAAGAGTGAGCGCTGGAGCGCAATGTCATACGTAAGTTACCAGCAGCAGTGAACAGGAGAAATCAAGAACTGTGTAACAGATTACCTACAGATGCACCGTCATTATTCCAAGCCAAGATGCATCGATGATCTTAATTAGTCTCATCGCCACGGACATTCATTGTTTTTGTTTGTAAATACACAAATGTAACGCGAAACAAACGAAGATCTTGTCATAGAAAAGATACAAAAGAATCGTAATGGTTCGCAATTATGTAGGCCTCAACAATCAACCCGTCCTGAATAAAGTAAATAAACTGTGATTTGAAGCAAGACGGAGTAGCACTTCATTGTAAGTCCAGGCCAAAGCCCCGAATGAATTTAATTAAGAGTGGAGAGGCGAGATCTGTTGCTTCTTAATTGCTACTCAAGAAAAGTTTGCTGAGGCAACTCTGTGAGGTAATCAAGATAACGCGGTAGCTTAGTGGTGAGCAAGTCCTGCTCTCAAGTCAACGATTCAACTCTAAACTCACCGGGGAGGACAGAATTCAGTGCAGAGCAGAAAATTTTGTCGGTGTGGATCTCTAATTTTCAATTATATTAAGCAATCTTTGACTTTTTTCTCAGGCCAAGGACACAAATGACTTGTTACTATGACACTCACGAACATTTACGAAGTTGATGAACAAAATCAGGCTACCGTTAAATCGTGACAGAATTTTTCGATATAAGAACGAGAACCGCTTCGAACAAGCTCACTTAACTCGTCTCCGTGAAATGAATGGGAAGAGTTTCAATACTCATTTGCTTGGTTTTTGTTCCTATTGTATTCTACCGAGATGTGAAACCGGGTTTCAAGTCAAAAATGCTCGGACCTCCCATTGTCAATCTCTGCCAAGGAGGTCGAAGAAAAAACGGCTTTCAAGTTATCCGGAAAAAAATGAATGTACGGTGAATGGTAGTCCACTTGAGGAGTAAAGTTTTAATTGAAAACGGGACGTAAGATTGTAACGTAGCTATGCGTCTGAATTAATCTTCGTTCTGTTGTGTTCATAAACAAAAGGCTGCCTAATTTTGATTATCATTAATAACCATACTATTTTGGAAATGAGAACCACAGTGCATTTACTTTCTTGTTGCTGCAGGTCACGCAGGCTGCTTATTTGTCTACTTTTGTAAAAACGTCCTGTTTTATACGCGAAGAAGATACCTTTGCTGCTTGCGAGTCCTAATATTTCATTACTGTAAGGTAGAGCAAACAAACACCGCGTTTTTTATCAACCTGGTTAAGACTGCTTATCTAAACTATATCATTACTTTTTGAATGTTATCCAGTTTCCCAAAGTTTTGGAAAACAATCAATGATAAAATTTCGATGAAATTGCTCTTTATTCTTACTAGTTCAGGAAGTTAGAAAATAAAAGGGTTATAACAGGATTACGTTTCTTAAAAAAGTGGCTTTTTTGCTAATAACAAGATACCACCAGCTTGGTTGACTTCTCCCTTTAAACCACCAGCTTGGTCGACTGGTGAGCGAACCCGTTTGCGATACGGGAAGACCCAGGTTCGAGACCCACAACCGCCATGTTCTCCTTGTGCGTGAACATCAGCGGCTAGAATTACGGCATGGGATTTGGGTACCGACAAAAGAATGGGTCAAAGGGCTCGTTGCTACTACCTCATTTTATTCTATTCTATATCTTCTATCTGCTAACTATCTTCCTCTGTAGTTCTGTTCCTGGGAGGAACGCAGCCTCTACTATTGATCAAAGCGACATTTAGTTACGTAGTTCAAATAGACAGCACTTACGTATAGCTGTGGGTGTTTAATTTGTTAACGAATAAATAGTTGTTAAACTTAGATTGCATCTATAAATCTCCCAATTAGTACACAGCCTCCTACATCGATCAGTATTACTCCATGCTCTATCTAAATAGAAACAACGTAAATTTTACTTCTTACATGTTATGAACTTCGATGATCAAACGTCTACTCATAACTAAAAATTCTATTTTTCAACATCTTTGCCAAATCTGAACAGCGTTTTTGAGGCGTAGGCTGTAGACCAACGGTTCACATTGCAGATGCATCTTGTTTATTCATTTGTACAAGAATTAAAAGCAAATAGGAAAGAAATCACAGCGACTTTCTCTGGGTAACAGTAAAGAAATTTTCGAGTATCTGACGAACCTGAACTGCGTTGTCGACGAGCTGGCGATCGTTCCTCCACCACGACACAGTTGCCGGAGGCCTGCTACCGGTCGTGCGACAACTGAGCGTCTCCAACACACCGCCTCTGACGAACGGCTCTTCTTGGTCGTCCTTTGGTCGGCCATGTACGTCGTATCCTCGACTAGATCCTCTTGTTGACTTCGTTAGGCTGATTGTCAACGGAGACACTGAAAAAAAGAAAAGACTATTACATTTAACGTTCAGAAGTATTATACATCAGTATTATCTAGATTAACATGATCTAATTCATCAAACTACGGTGGATTCTTGATTTTATTAATGATTGAGTTCAGATCTTCAATTTAAACCACGAAGAAATGAAATCATTCCTGTATTCAATTCCTTTATTCTAGGAACAATTTATTTTTTGACTGCACAGTTCGCAATACTAGTTTAGAATACAGTTTGGCTCACTTGTTTGACAATAAATTTATGCTTCACACCGTGAGGCCTAAGCATTTTTCTGTCATTGCAAAAGCAGTAAAGTGGACAACACTTTGCACCAAAAGTTGTAAGCATGAAACTATGCCATAAACAATCAGCGAGTTGAGTGTGACGTACGTTGTGTGCATTCTCAAGCATGCTGTGAGCATGATCAAGCATACTGTGAGCATGATCACGCATGCTGTGAGCATGATCAAGCATGCTGTGAGCATGATCAAGCATGCTGTGAGCATGATCAAGCATACTGTGAGCATCATCAAGCATACTGTGAGCATGATCAAGCATGCTGTGAGCATGATCAAGCATGCTGTGAGCATCATCAAGCATACTGTGAGCATGATCACGTATGCTGTGAGCATGATCAAGCATGCTGTGAGCATGATCAAGCATACTGTGAGCATCATCAAGCATACTGTGAGCATCATCAAGCATACTGTGAGCATCATCAAGCATACTGTGAGCATCATCAAGCATACTGTGAGCATCATCAAACACATGGCCAAAGACGTCATGTGCACAGCTGGTTGAGATTAGTTCATCATTCATTTCAGGTTAACATGTCCCGAAAGTGAGAAGTTTTAAAAACCTGCAAGTTCCATTAGAAGGGATAGAAAAGCTTTGCAGTCGTTTTGAGAAAAGGAAAAGCTTTTCTCAAAATGATCCTCATACAGGGTGGCCCATAAGTAAGGTACTTTTTTAAAACTATTATATCTATAAAACTACAAATGGTAAAGAGATTTGGTTAATTCAAAATGAATGAAGAGATTTCAAAGTTTTCTACCAGCGTATTAAGTCTACCGACAATCACAACATATGGCCCAAAAAATTCATAAAATCCACTCCCCAAAATGAATCGCAACGCAATGGAACAGCAACCAAAAATAGTGGAACTTTACTTCCGATGTAATTGTTCGGTTACTGCAGTTCAGAGGAATTATAGGAATATTGATGGTATTAAAAAAAGTCCTTCGAAGAAGAGCACAAAAAACTGCTATTGAAATTTATAGAAACTGGGACAACAGCAGACAGACAACGCTGTGGCAGGTCACGGATCATACGAACTGGTGCTTCAATTCAGTTTGTTGCAACGAGTGTTGCTGATCGGCCCAAAACGTCAACTAGGAGATGTTCAATTCAACTAAGAATGTCATGTACCTCATTGCAACGTATTTTGGTAAAAGATCTAAAGTATCATCCATATAAAATTCAATTAACTGAAGAACTCCATTCTACGGACTACCAAAAGCGGTTAGGTATTGCGAATAGATTTCTGCAGCTTGCAGAAAATAAAAACTTTGTAAAGAATTTAATAATGACTGACGAGGTATATTTTCACCTTAATGGTTTTGCTAATAAGCAAAATTGCAGATACTGGGCTTCAGAAAACTCAAAAGACATTCATGAACGTTCACTTCACTCAGCTAAAGTAACTGTACATGTGTTCTTTATGGTAATAGTTCAATTCGAAATCCAAGTTTTCTCTTGGCTCAGAATTGACTTTAATCTCTTTTTGTGATGACTAATGAATATCTGTTGAGAGATGCCCCGAAGTGAGTGCCCAGGAGGGTAAGGAAGGAGTGAATTCAATAGGAGGTGGTAAACACAAGTAAGTGAAACAAACTTCCTATTTTTGCTGAACAGAGCAGCTTCCTTTTCTTTGATCTCTCGTCAGGCTTTAAGTTGGGTGCTTGAGTGTTTTCTGCAGCCAGTGTGACTGGAGTATTTCTTAGGGCTACGACAGTAACAGTTTTTCGGTCAGAAAGTCTCATGGGCAATGTCCTTCTGTCTTGAGCGGTTGGTGGTAAGAAACCTAATTGCGGTCCGTGTGAACTCGAGGGAAACCAGGGAGGGCGCTTTAACGCTTTCGATCCTAATGGGATATGTTTCTCTCAACAGTAAAAATATATTTATTCGACACATGTATTCATAATCTGGAAAACACGGCTTTTTATGGACTTATGAAACCATTATCACTAAAACTTGGCTGAGCAAAATTCGGATGGAAGGGATTAAAATCGGTGCATCGCTTGTGTGTCTCGGAGTCGTGTTCGTGCAAGGGTAAATGCGAGCGTAAGTGTTCACGCCAGATTGTCTGCTATGCGACTATTGATCAATATTCTTTTTCATGCAACTGCATCGCCTTATGAAGCCTTTGGTTCTGCTCTGAAAGTGGTTGGTTCTAGTCACCCGAAGGCTAGATGTAGAAAGAGTTCGCAGAGCTGACGATGCACTGCAAGCTGCTACCCAGCGGAATTATCAAACAATTAAATTCAATTGATGATTTTTAAAAAAATCTTCCAGTCAGTGGCAGGTAATCTGAGTTTTGCCTAGCATCAGAATGTTAAGTGAGGATTTAAAAAAAATAATCTCCAAGTTAATTGTGAACAGACTTATATATCCCCCCCAAGGGTCTTAAACACGTTGTTTAGACGGAATAATTGCCTAGAGAATATGCGCAGTAAAGCATTAACGAACGCTGAAATATTCCGATCGTTAAAGTTAATGCACTGTTAGGTGATTTATACAGTTTCAAGCGTAGATTTACGTCTAAATCCATTATCAAGCGTCACATTCATGCGAAAAAAATCCAAGTAATGAGGTAAATAAGCCATAAATAGGTGCGCGTTAGACTTACAAGTCATGTTGATGACGATGGAGGCTTCCAGAGGTTTGGTGATGTTGTTATTGGATGCCCTGCAGGTGAGACGCTCATCAAGCAGTTCTCTGGACAGGTGGTCGAGGTGCAGCAAGTTACGGACCTGACCCTGCAGGTCCCCGTTGTACGAGTCCTCGATCACCACACCGTCCCGCAGCCACACTAAAGTCGGCGGAGGGATGCCTGGACAACCGTGACAAAATAAATATATTAGTTTATGCAGTCACATTCTAGTGAAAAGAACTTTATATGAACGAAAGGATAAAAGTATACAGAAATACTACTCAAGGGAAATCGTTACGCGATCCACAAAAAATGTACGATTGATAGAAAATGTTAGAACTGTACGAAGAAATGTCCAGCTTCGTGCACTAATGAAAAAGCTGTCGCCTTAATTCCAAACTGTACAAAAAAATAGCAAATATTGTACATTTCTAGCATTTCTAGCATCTAGATTTCATTAATTTGAAGGCGAGCCATAGTGATATTTGTTATTAAAATTTCTTTATTTCTACCTTTAACACCAATGTCCCAGTTGGAAAGTAAAATTGCCTTCATTATAAGCGTACAATTAATCGTACTGCTTCATAGTATAGGCTCGCTTAAATATTATCCGTATTAGGTAAAACAATCAGTCGTCGTTTATACATTACAACTTCCTTCGCTAAGTTGTGACCCAGAAGAAGTACTTTGAAACTTTCAAGCGTTAATCCAATAAGTTAAACATTGAGTCAAAAAGGCTATCGTGACGAGTATTTTAACAAGAATAAAGGATGCTAATCGAAATTTCCAAGTGTATTACATCATAATCTGGTGAAAGGCGGCATTTAATTTACCTGACTTCTCAATACAAAGATCGCCATTACTTTTTCTAAAACGATGGCATCCATTTTAATGAGGTTGAAGATACTAGAATTCGGCGCTCAATAACTCTTAGCTCGGTCGAACAAACTGATGATACATGCTAGAGAGCTTCAAGAAAAAAGAAGTTAATTAACAGCCTGAAGTCTACCACTAGTGCCATAATTCAAATGCTTAGAACAATGTGACATCCAAGCCGTGTATGTCTCCACTAAAAAGTTTTTTCGCTCCACACAACAGCAGAAATTATAAAGCTGTGCAATATAACATCGAGGAGGTAAAATCGGAGCAAAAAAAAGCAAATGGTTTGCAAGCTACAAACTTTTTAAACCCGTATAGCTCCGTTGAAAGTTCCACGAAAAGACGAGGGTACAAATGTTCCTTTATGATAAAAGAAAACTCATAGCTCAGCAACCACCTGTTTTCGTACTGCAAAATTATGAAAAGATAACTCAAAATCCGAATAACAAAATCTTTCAAAACCACAAACTTGATTAACGACTCCCATCACGGATTCTGGGAAAACATAACTGTCTCGTAAACCTTCAAATTTTGAAAAAGTCAACCACATTTAAAAGAGTACAAAACTCGTAGTCCTCGTATATCACGGATTTCAAAAGGCCATCGAATAAATTTTCCAGAAGCCTTATGGCTAAAGCGAAAGCCTAGTTATGTATGGTAACTTGCATATATTTTATACGCTTATTCTTGATAGACATGCAATTGTCTAACTGGTCGTGCTCAACGAATGACGATTCATGATCAATTCAACAATTGAACACGAACAATATCGTGGTCCCTCAAGAGAGTGTTTCAGGTCCGCTCCTCTGCATCATCCACATGAACGACCTTGACCTTGGAATCATTTATACAATCAACATTTCATCAAAATCAGTTTTGAAACAGCATAAAAATCATACCAAAAACCATCACGTTCCCCACCCACCTTCCTAACTTTACAGATTTCTTTATACAGTTTGATCTTAAACTTTTACCTAACCTTGTTCTTACAAACTGTTTACCATCGCTATCGAATACATTAAATTTAGATTCACCACTGAAAAATAATTTGTTTGAATAATCGTCTGACCCACTGACGTATTTCTTTGCAAATATCAATCCTATCTAGCCTGAATTTGTTGTACCTAACAGCGACTTTTCCCCATGAGATTTTACACAAAGGTATATTTCATGCAATCGCCTGGACACAGTTTCTCTTGAAGCATTTCTACCACCTTTCATTTTACTAGAAATTTTACCAGCAGTTAGAAAACGGATTTTTCGTCCCAGACGTTGCATAACCCTGACCTCTCTAATTGTAGTTTTCTTTGGTCTTCCCAACTTCTTTGTATTATACTCGTAGTTAACCTACCAGTTTCGTCATCAAGTTTCAGAATCCGGCGCATTACACTTGTAGAACAATTCATCTATTTAGCAATTTGTTCAATTGTATGATTTTCCTTTCGTAATTTCTAAATTTATGCTTTAGCAGCTGCATTAACTTTAATTCGTTTTTGGCATGGTTATAAATGTTGCAGTAATGACGAGCAGTCATCTTCCATATGTTTATCTCTTATGAGAAAACCGGTTATTTCAAAATTTTCATTTATTTTTAAAATTTTGTTTCTTAATTTTAGGCACTCAAAAAATAATAAAATGTTAACTAACGATGGTAGAACTATTTCAGCAACCGAATTTTTTTTAAATAGTTCATGTACTGTACAAGTATGTCTATATTCAATAAAAATATAAAAACGTGACTCGCATTTTTAAGATTTCAAGTTTTAATATTTGTTCTTTAATTTTGAACAGCACTATATATGCTAAACACAATTTTTGATTTTATATCACAACAGGTTGACAATTATATGTCGAAGAACATAATACATATTACCCGTTTTTAAAGAGTTCGTCCTATTTTTTTCTAGGAAATGCAGCGCAACGCTGATCTCCTATCTGATGATTAAACAAAAAATTGCAGAGAACTCATATTTAAGTAACAAAAAACCGTGGCTACGAACGGCAACTTCAACAGCTTGAACTCGTATCCTTCCTCATCAAGCTCTACCTACCTGCGAGTTAAAAAAAAGTGAACGCTGCATCACGCTTTCCATCTTGCGTCGATACTAAGGAGGTCTAAGATGTTTAATACGTTGACTCGGAAGTGGTACGTATGTGGACCACTTAGGTCAGGTTCTGTAAATTTTACAGTGCCTTCTGGTAATAATATGTACAAAGTGAAGATTTACATCGTCCAGGCAATCTGTGGCAACGCGTTAATGAAATAAATATTTGAACGATGTGACCTGCTATCGATTGAGACATGCGCTTACAAAACGTATTTAGAACGTGGATCTTTGCGTCTATAGCACAGCACACCCAATGGAAGTTAGTATACTCAAACATAGTTCTCTTTCTTTAATTGAGATATAAAATAACGAACAAAACGGATACGTCTTACAATGTAATCGTCGGGTTGAGTTAGAAATGTACTAGAGCTATCATTTAACACGTTGCTTCCGATTGCCTGGCCGGTGTAAATCTTCACTTTGTACGCATAGTCACTAGAAGGATCTGAAAAAATTACAGAACCTAACCTAAGTGGTCCACACACGTACCACTTCGGAGTCAACGCGTTAAAACAATAGACACACATTACATTAACACGTTGCCTCCGATTGCCTGACTGGTGTAAATTTTCACTTTGTACGCATAGTCACTAGAAGGATCTGAAAAAATTGCAGAATCTAACCTAAGTGGTCCACATACGTAGCACTTCGGAGTCAACGTGTTAATAAATTTTTGGTCGGAAAAAAGGATAGATTATTTTTGTCAAAACCGAACTTTGCTAAATACGAAACTGACTTTTTGGGTGCACTGGTAGAAAAGAATTAGCAACGAGAACTCATTTGCTAAAAACTTTAGTGATTTATACGTATATACAGTGACTCCTATGACCTTTAACAACAATTGGTTCACTATTCATAAGTATTTGTGCAGCTTCATAGCTGATCTTCCATTCCCTATTTTTCTAGTATGTCTACGACCCACCCAGCTTTCGGTTAAACAATGACGGCCGGGCAAGAAGGGCTTGCAAATCTCCTAATTTGCTTAATTGGATGGAAGTACTTATGACTTCACCTAGGATGAGCTTCAAACTTCTGTGATCAGGTTTTAAACTTCGGGACCTGCGATCGAACTTAAAGTATCAAGCTTCTGACGAACCAGCCACCAAAAGTCCGTAGAATTTTCCTCCCGTCGCTCAAAAGCACACGCTCCGGAAAAGAGGTCATCGAAAGGGACGAAATTAAAATAAAACATTTTTTGTTAGACTTTTTCCCATGATCTAACATGAAGTCAGGTAAAAGTGGCAAGTCCAACGGATGTATTTCAAGCTTGAAAATACACGACCTGGAAACTAAAACTTAATTTTTTTCGGCCTCGCTTCCAAGGAGCGAATCCTAAAATTTTTTTCTGAGCGACTACGCTTATGATAAATCTTGAGTCGCGCATACTAAAGAAAAATAATTCAAATAGTGAACGCATATTTTTAATGAATATATGGACTAAGGTTCGATTGGCAATTCATCCTCATGGCATGTACAAGTCCCGTGTAAATAAACATTTTGTAGAAATACAATCGTGTTCACACATTTCTCCTTCGATTTCATACATTTCAACCTGAAATAAAACTTTGCTATAATGAGCCCCTAAAGATTTTTTCGCATTTTTGAATCGTTAGGTTCTGTATTGAAGAAGTCTTAGAAAAAGAAAGAATTACTCATTTTTTACTTTACCAGGAAAAATTAAACTTTCAACATTTAATTTAGATTAAACAATAGGATCGATACAATAATGTTTCAGTTTATGGCATTTTACTACCTAATTGCGCAAATATTTTTTCCTTCATCGCAGATGAATTAAAGGGAAAATTGTTTTTAACTATAATAGCGAAAAAAGATATACGTATTAACGAGGTGAAAAAATAGCTACTGCAACTATTGTTTAGACTAATGATAAGATTTAGTTTAAATTTAATTTAGAATATCAGGATTTAACGTAGTGTAAGTTTGTATGGTTTGAAGTTTTTACGCAAAAAAATAAAGAATGAAGAACGACATGAAGTTATTAAGTGGCTGATATAATCTAAGAAGCTTATTAAAATGGAGATAATTTGCATTTTACTCCAGGAACAACATGAAATACTAAATTTTCTTACTCCTGGCTGCTTCTGGAAACAGATGTCAGGATTCAAACATGCAACAACTGAAAGTTATTAAACTAGAACTTACATGCACGTGTTTCTATTCCTTTCTATGCGTTTTCAATACAATCACGCAAAGTTTTCAACATTTCCAGGCACCAGAAAGTGAACCGTAATTAAAAATATCTGCCAATATACCAACATTGCATGGCTGAAGCATTGCACTGGTGTAGTTATAACACATCACCGTAAAACACAGGGTGGGCCAAAAGCAGGGGTTACAGTTACTCTACTATCTGTTTAAGTGTTAACTATAATCCTACTGTTGACCCACCTCGTATGAACTATCACTCCTACTTTAATCCCAGCATTGACTGACACTAATCTCTCCAGCACGCCTGACTGGTTGCGCCAGGCTACCGTCCCAATAGCCGCCATCTTTGATGTTGACATTTCACAGACTTCTCGTACGCCACCGCTGGCATGATATCATATTGTATATTAGGTACGACAACACAGCTTCCTTTTTTTATAACTTCTTGAAAAGCGAAAATTGGAAGAAGTATTGCTGCACAATGTACAGCGAGCAAATGAATTCATCGAGACTACGATATGCAGTCGTCCTCTTCAGTTTTGTGAGTAAAACAGGAGCCGAATTTTGGTTCAGGAAATTTCACTCCCTATTTTTTTGCAAGGAAGTGCCATCGACTGTCTTTTCATATCACCCCTTTCATTTCTCCCTATTCCACCCCTATATCTTGGTTTCGTGTGATCCGCTAGGCGCCTCTGCAAAAGTCATTTCACTAACAGCTTTTCTCGAATTCCTTACTCCTCACATGTGTAGTATCATATCTCTTTACACTTTGGACTCATTTTTAAGCTCGCTTGAATAATGTGAATTACAGTTTTAATCCCTTTTTTAGAATGTACATTTTTGTTAAATTATTCTATTACAAATGTGTTTATTCATAATTCGATGAGTGATTGTACTTAACATTTTTCCCCTGTAAGTCTCAAGTTCATGTTCTCTATTTCTATCACACTGAAAAGATGACACTAAAAAGATTAGCAGAAACTCTTCCTCTTCTTTACGAAGCTTTCGATTTGAAATTGAAGGTGATGCTGGTGAAAACCTTTACTATAATCATTAGTGTCAAACAGTGCGTGCTTCCTCACTCAGAAACTTACTATAGAAGTAAAGATTCTGCAAGGAGCGTGGTATCTACATATACTGTATGTCCCACAAAAACCCGAACCGAGTGCTTATTTTCCCGTATCAGTAATACCATCATAAGAATACCATAACCATTTAATTTCTAGCAAAATTACTCCTCAAAATTATTCTATAGAAAAGAGCATACAATAAGATTAATGAGGGATAATTTTGCTAGAAATCAAATGCTTATGGTACTCATATGATGTATTACTGATATGGGAAAATAAACACTTGGTTCAGTTTTTTGTGGAACATACGGTTTAATTGACTATGTATCTCCATCTCTCTTTGTATCTGTGTGCATCCTTCACATTACTTCTTATGTATTGCTGAAGAAAAATCATTGAACTGCAATGAGAACGGGAATGCATGTATTACAAGCATTGTATTGTGGATACCAAAGGCGTCAGATCACTATAAAACACATTTTTTCCGTTAGTAGGTACTCTTACACAGCCATGTAGATAAAATAGATAAAACAGAAAATGGAAGCTCTGTACACATCCACTAAAAATATTAAGATTCTGATAATACCACGGGTAAAACTGAATAAATGTATTTTATTTTATAAATCCTGAGTTATACCACTTTTAAATTAAGCAATTTCAACGGGTTCTATTTGGGCCATTTTATCGGTGAAACAAAATGGAAGTTCTGTATATATTAATGAAAAATACTCATTTAAAGCACAATAATTCGTCGCAAATCTTTAATGCATTCATCTTCATAATAATTTCAAATCAGTAAAATCTAAACCGTGGAATTTCCACGGGAACTGTCTAGTATTAACAATAATTGGACCTGGCAGGTGCGGCTGTTGGGCCACAGACGGCCTTACTTATAGAAATAATATTAAAATCTCTAGAATGAATCATCTTTCAGGCTTGGCGGTGAAAGGTTATCCATATTGCTTTTACAATTAAACAGTATTTAACAGTTCACACACATATAGACATAAACTCAGTCTCCATGAACTTAGGCAACAACCGAGCCAAGATGTGTACAAAAATAGGAAAAAATTGAAGCCCGTGCAACAGAACGAACATACGCTTGCAAATGCAACAAATGAGCAGACAAAAAACTTAAAAGAATACACTTCAAAATATGAACACAAAATTCAAATGATCAGAACACAAGGCAGTGAACAGATAAATGAACGGAATATTAATCAACTTAACCCTTTAGCGACCAATTTTTTTTCTAGTTTGTACGTCTAAGCTCACAAAGACCGTCTGTGCACTGATGCAATAAAGCACGCTGAGAGCCAGGCAGCCAAAAGAACGACGCTGTAACATGCCACCGCGTTTAAACCTAGTAGCAACCTCATATTGCTCACTGTTTAATTATTAAAACAATTTTCCCAAAGACCGTAAAAGAGGACCGTATGGTCCTTTTCGTCGCTAAAGGGTTAACAATGAACCTCTGCTGACTCTGCCTCAATCCTTGCTTGGAGGGTTAGTTCAGAGGGAGCAGACTCAATTTGCTGGTCTAGTCCAGGCCTAGTTTTCTTGAGGAAATATTACTAGTGATAATCATTCATAATACCTGATACTATTACTCCTCTGATTCATGGCCTAATTTTCATGAAGGAATATTACTATTGACAATTATTCATAATACCCGATACTTTTACTCTGATTCATGGCCTAGTTTTCATGAGAGAATATTACTATTGACCATTATTCATGATACCCGATACATTTACTCCTCTGATACATGGCCTAGTTTTTATGAAGAAATCTAATTATGCTTAACAACAATGATTAATAGTTGTACGGTACGTATATTATAAATTGTAAAATTAAATAATAGTAATAGCGCAAGTAATTCAGCTATAAGTCAATCAAAACTCAACTGGAACTCGTTCGATTTGGAAATTTATCAAATTCTAAAAAGCAGTTATCGTGTTAACTGTAAGTCATGTGATGAAGTTCGTTTGATGTTTGATATTTATTTTGTTATTCTGAATCTGAAATAAATTTGTATATGTATGATCGTCTATGTAATAAATATTCGATAAACATATTTTCAGTATGCGTACAGAGCAACTCATTGATTATGGGTATCTAAACTGGCCATTTTCTATTCTTAATATTTATTCCAGTACACGGGTCCAAGTTCCAGTAGCTCAAACTGCCCTGGTTCTCCAGGACAGAGCGCCGCCTTATGAACATAGCTTGATGTCGCGCTGGCAAAACCCAAAGCGGTCTTATATAAAGTCTTATTTAAGGTGTTATTTAAGGCACCTGCAGAGCTGAGGGTCAGAAGTCTGCAAGTAAGTGCTGGGTTCAATTCATAAACGTTTAAAAAGGTAATTTATATGAGTACAGGTATGTTTTTTTCAGTTATTAATTAATTTTCAAAAGACGGCCTTCGAAGAATACCCAAGTGTAAGCAAGAAAACACTTCTGTCTCAGCTGTAAGTTCATAACCAACTGACTGTTAAAGTCATGCCCTCTGAACTATCACAAATATTCTAAAAAAGAAATTTAGAAGTATCACACTTTTTGAATTATGTAATAAGTTAAAAGCCATTTCAATGGAATTAATACCAAACCATTTCAAGCTAAAACAATAAGACCATCAGATGCCTTTCTGTTTGAATAGTTCAACTGAAGGTTAGCAATGGAACCTAAAACTGCGCAAGCAAAGTACGTTTCAAGAGTTCAAAACTGTTGATGTTGTTTGTCTCCACCCAACACAATGAAGTTCTACGTTGCACTCCACGCGATTAAGTTTCTTGCCGTCCCAACTTATAAAGTTTCATGCCGCCAGACACAGTCAAGTTTCATATCACCAAGGTATGTAGAAATATACGAGTAGATAATAATAAATCACGGAGAAGCCGAATAACCGATCTGTCGTTTTTAAGAAATTCAATCTTAAGCTGGTGCACATGCAATCGCATCGAGACTCTCTCGACCCAAAAATCTCTTCAAGTCATCAAAGTATAGGAAAATAAAACCTCTCTATCCATTGCTCGATGAGAACAATGGCAGTCCAAGATGATAAAAGTACTTCATGTAAAATATGGTGGATAAGAATCCTCGAGTGTCCACTTTTCACCCCGGAGCGAAGCAATTCCCGAACACAGATGCAAAGAAGAAACGCTTGTCTTGAAGTTAGTCCATAAGTGGTGAAGGAATAACGCTACGAGCATCTAGTCTGGACAGGTCTGATGCCTCCTCCACGAAACTGTAGCTCGTTGACTTTTCGAACTGGCTTTTTTCGAAATGAATATTTGAGTGAAACTACATGATATTGATAGCTGATCAGAACACTCTCATACTTTTGGGTAAATAACTGTGACTTGAGAATACAGACTTGTATTAATGAGTACTTTTCACAAGTTTAAGTCAACACAATTGAATCTATGCGGTAAATTTACAGTATAGGAATATACTGTATTACAGAATAATCTTATTGTTTGTACATTCCAAAACTGAGCTTCATCTCTGTAGCAATAACATTATTGACTCATTTAAAAAACTGCAACTTTTGCTAGAAATTTGATTAATTATCCTGCTCTGAATTTTGCTTCTATTGATAGCAATTTGTGTTACATAAATGAAGGTTAGCAATTCGTTAATATAATGTTATTAAAGTAGAAAAGTGAAGTCAAAGATGAAGTCAATCATTATTTCCTTATGAATTATCATGGTTAGACAGAATGGTATGAATTAATTGCCTTTAAGAATTGGGAAGGAGCTTTGTAATAAAATTCTAGCTAAAGGAAGTTTCCTTATTGATGGAAAGTTTGTTGCCCAGATTTTTCAAGTACCCTGTTCAATAAACTTTTTCTTAATTAGATAGCAGTGTTAGATCGAGTATGATATCTTGTATCTAGCTTACTAATAAATTTAATTTCCGAAAGTTGTTGCAGGAAATGCTTAAATACCCATTATTTCTGCAATTTGATCAGAAATTAAGGCACTTCTTGTCCACGGCATGCACAGTAATGAAATTTGTGTTGGTGTCAAATACAGCCAGAACTTATTTAATAAAAACAAGCAGCATATCGTCAGTTAAAAGTATGTTTATCCTCAGCTACTAAGCGTTTCCAAACTCAAGGTTTCGATCAAAATTTCCTTAGAAGTTCATGGTTTCCAGTAAGAAATTTGTTTCTCAATTGTCTCATCTGTGTTATGATTTTTAAAATTTAATCTGCTGGGGCTTAGGACACCGTTATTTCTCTCAGGAGATCCTGAGAAAGCAGGTCATACTTTTTGAAAAAATAGTTTTGAACCATTAAAGGTACGGAAAAATAATTATCAGAATTTGCAAAGAGATGGCTTGAGCATATTTGGCTAAGAAAACCCCCAACCAAAGCGTAATTGCACGTGGAAACGTTCCATACGGCTTATTAGGAAACATTCTTTTCTTCGCGTCCGAACAACGCAACGATCGTAGGTGCTCCTGGACGCAACAAAACGAAGACTACGCTTTTCTTCAGTGCATGAGGGCTATCTATTAATACTAACCCTCTGACGCACTTATGTCTTTACGTTTTATATGAAAAGCGTGTTCCCTACACAGGCAAAACTTGCAATCCATCCGAATAAATTTAGATGCAACTCACTGTAACACGATGCATGACAATGCAAACTATAAAGTAATCTGTTTTGGCATATTCCTGACGCAAAATCTCAGAGTGTCTTCATCCAATCCAGATCTCACCTTTTTAGATGATGATTTATGGTACAATTTACAAACAAAGATCTTCATCAAATGCAACATACCTGTAGCAACGTTTATAAATGGATAAAGGAAGCATGAAAGCGTAACAAACGTTTCAGCTGCTTGCATAATACTTGATTGTATCAGGTCGTTACGCATGAAATGTCCGATTTTGCACAAAAAATTTGTTGTACATCATATCAAACAGAGAGCAATATAGTTTAATTTAATTATGCATTACATTATCAACACAGTTTTGCTATCCTATTGGTAACTTATTTACGCCGGTAGTAAATAATTTTGGAGAGCAAGCGGTTATGGTCGGGGTCAACAGAGGGTTGATTTTCAGGAGCATAGTCCGTAACTTCTCAAGCCATCGACGTACAGTTCGCTCATTTACCACATGATCGTCAAAAATATCATTGATGCTTCGAGATGTATCAGTGATTCACTGGTTTCACGAAAAAATATGTATTCAAAAGCTAAATGAATTTTTTATCGATCTACAGGCTCAGAAAAGTTGATTTGCATGGTAAAACTCACGATGTTATCCGACACCAGTCATTACATTTCCGAAAGAGATGATGTATGTGTTTATTACTGTTAAACAACAACGTTTCAAAATAGAAGATAAAAGTTAACAACCGCTAAATTTGATGCAGAGGAAAAGACAGCATTTCATCCTTAATCACCTGACAGTTACAAATTAAACCGTTTCTAACTTTTTGATTTCACAAAAGCAGTGCTTATTCGAGCTTATTCTATAATTTTTGAGCACATTCATACATCTGTATGTGTTCTTCCACAATTCATTGATATGTAGCCCGCAAATAATATGCTACATACGAGTGTACAGGACACACAAAGGCTGACACTCCCAAAGGGACTCGCTGGCATTCAAAGTTCCTTGAATGTATCAATCACTGATGTAGAAAGCGCCAGTTCAATTCCGTTAACAAGTTTGGTCCTCCTGTTCCAATTAACGGCAAACGAATTAAACCAGACCCTAGCCTTTATATAGTGCTTGTTCTAAGTATTAATTGATATTAGTTCAGAATCCAACTCTGGCTTTGTCGGAGTTGTCTCGCACGAATGACATTGTTAAATTGCTTGTATTCACCACAGCGGATTTCACAGCAATAAGTTAAGATGAAATCCGATGAAAATAATCTAAAATGATTTTGTTCAATTTGAATGTTGCCCCAGTGCTCTCCGTGGCCGGTGGTCTGGCTGAGTTCCTAAGAGCTACCCCGTACACTATACGAGGCCTAACATAGTGACGTAAGCGCCACAAACGAAAACGTGAGAAAAACGCGGTCAAAATTTGTGACTTTCAGAACGTTATATGTCCACAATGAATTAAGTTAGGAAGCTAAGATTGGTGTTAAAATGACCGTAAGCGTGTCTAAAATCATGCTACTTATGTGAAATGATTAGGCTATGTATGTATTCTGAAATATGTAACGATGACTGCGTCTTTTTCCAATTAAAATTCATATTGTACAACAAATTGGTGTACCACATTGAATAAAAATAGCAATAACACTTCGAAAACCCATAAAGAGACCCTCCAAAGGTATTGTTTCTAACTTTAAACGCCAAGGTAAGTATCTTTAAAAGGTAAGTAAGACAAGATAGTACGATAATAGACCAATGGTAATGATGAGGATAGTGAATGAGTAAGTAAATAAAGCAAACATTTTCCGAAACTACAAAATTTCGTCTGAGACCCCCAAAGGTATTGTTTGTTTGTTTATACACCAAGATAAGTATCTTGAAAATGTAAGTAAAACAAGATAGTAAGCTGAAGCTCGACCGCTGAAGCTCCACGTCATCTGCAACGTATTGTAATGTTTACACGGACTTTCGACCTTACTGCGCGCCTCGATTTTATTCTCCCACAACTTCCCCGGATAGCTGACGTTGAGACGCAAATAGTGGTATAATAATATCAATTTGGCCTGGAGTGTCGCTTACGTCACTATGTTACCATTCGCCTCATATAGACACAGGCTTTGATGCTGTGACGCATGACGTCGAGGTACTGATATTGATATTGACAATAATTTAGTTAAAAGACGTACAATCAGTTCAGATCAATCAAAAAGTCTTTTCTTATGAATCTAAATAGATCATGAAACGTGGAAAATGAAAAAATGGAAGCATTTGTAGAAATAGGGATCTAAACCTTGCAGGATTTTTCTCTTCATACGCGCTGGAACTAATGTCTGCCCTACAGCTTGTGCTTGCACAGAGAAAATCTTCATAGTTTCAATATCTTTGATTCGGTATTTCTGTTTCGGTATTCCTGTACCGAATGAGAATTCATGTTAGGAATTTAGCGATTTGGGTTCATGCCAAAAAGGCTTCCGTAAATCAACTGATAGTTTCTGATAACCTTATGTTGATCACATTGAGACTCTGACACGAAATGGGGTGAATGATAGTGTGTCAGAACACCCAGTGAGACCCCGGTATGATACAGGGTAAATGATAGTGTGTCAAAACTTACAAACTTGCATAGGTTCACAGGGCCTAAGCGAAATTGATATCTACTCCGCAACAACAGGAAAATTTTGTCCTGAAAACTCCTGAAAATAATTTTGTTGGCTTATCCCCATGATTTATTGTGGCAGACTGAAATTCAAATTCTGTTTGAAATAAATGGCATACAAAAATAATAGTACAGAACAGCAGGCCCATTCTTAAAATTTCTAACAATCTGCCACGCATATATCATGCCCAGGCAACAGCGTAAAACTTCATAAGGTTGGAAAACAAAAGTACACGGAAGGTTATGATACCGTTGCTGTCGCTGCACCAGCGTCAGCTGCCCGTCAAAACCAAGGAGGGAACTAACAGTCCTGTGATGGACTGTACGCATGTTTCTGTAACTTCACCCCCTGGAAAGGCGTATTAATTGACACTAGATAAAATTCTTAATCCGAATTAGTAATTGCAATTCATTTTTATTGACCAGATTCTTTTAACGTGAAGAAAAAATAATATTTTATCATCAATTTATCTAAGTTTCTCTCACTAACTTCTACAAGTGTATATTCAGAGACGGCAAAATCTGCATTGGATGTGGAAGTTAGACATGTGACAATTAGACACGCGTAGTGAGTAGCAGCCAGACACATAGAGAGTAAACGCGTAGCACAGAGACGAGTAAACCTCAGACTTAAAGGAGTTTTACAAGTAGGTATTGTGAAACAAAAGTAAGAATCTGACATAAAATTGTGAGATAATCGCAACATTTTTAGAGCTTTCAAACGAAGTAACCTAAATATTTTCTTATACACCAATCTGATCATTATCGAGCACGATGCAGGGCTCAATATACAGTAACTTCGTACGACGGCTTTCTCTTTCTCAAAGAAATGAATGTGAATTTGTTAATTTCTTTCGGTCCTAATTTGCTTTATTATCCCTGTACAGCCATCCAAAATAATTCATGAGAGTTTCTTTTCATCGAAAAATGAAAAATAAATCACTGTAATTGAAAGAAAGACGGAAAGAAGACACTTCATGGAAATAAAAGAGCACGAAAGAAAATCTAACGACCAAATATTTACTGTGATGCGTCAATTCGGAACCATCACCAGCTTGGTCGACTGGTGAGCGAATCTGCTTGCGAGCGGAAAGACCCGGGTTCGAATCCCGCTGCCGACATGGTTGACGCGGCTAAAAATACGGCATGGGACTTGGGTAAAAAACCGAATAATTATCGAAGTAATTATCCGACCCACGAATGGGCCCGAAGGTTCGTTCCTATAGCCTCATTCTATTCTATTCTAATTTGACAGGCATATCAACAGGTAGACTGCTACGGCAAATCTTACTTGAGAAGGCAAATGAACTGAGATATTAATTATAAAATTCTAGTTATTTATGACGCTAAACATCCTTATGTACAAGATTGTAAAATTATAGTGGACTTGCCATAATGGACAAAAGTTTTATACTACTTTTGAAATACATGTCTGTGTCTAAAAAATGAGGTCAGTTTCTCAAGTGAATTCGACGATAGCGGTATCGTTTAATCAATCGAGTAACCTGCAACTTAAAAAATGACATGAATAGAACTGCGTCATGAAAAAGATTTATAGCTATGTTCATAATTGATTTTTTCTAAATCAACATTACAACCCGTCTCTCTAAGGGTAGGCAGGAGTAATCTCTTTAATCATATGCAAATAAGATGTTAATTTGATGCAAAGCTTGAGTGCTGAACTAGAAGTGAGGCATTGGCAGTTCAAAGGACCGTTTCACCTCTACTCCAGCTGCTTGTGTCTCTGCCATGGAGACACAGAGTGCAGTCCCCGGAACAAAGAGGAGTGTGAAAGTCAGGAAATCTGAAGCCTGGAAACTCGCCAAATTCTAAAGTGTGATATTTTCAGCCACCAAACAGTGTTGGGGAATTATTCAGAGTTAAACTTGTGAGCTAACTAATTTTTCTCGTACTGTAGTGGTTTTATATAAGCAGTAAATTTTTAATCGCCTTAAGTTTTCTTATAAAAATTAAAGAACAGGGCTAATACGAGAGTTTCTGAGGAACCAAAGAAACATAAGAGCCACTACACAGTTTACGTTACAGTTCAAATAATAGACATGAGTGCATGTCTACTTATAACATTAAAAACGCTTATATTCTGAGGTGTGAGATTACTTCATTAACATCATAAAGTTTTAACAGGTTAGCGAGTTGAAAACTGAAAATTTTAATACATATACATGCGCATTCTTTTTGTAACAGAATCCATCACTTTTCTTAGCATATCGGGAGGAATGTTGAGAATCTCTTGAGAAATGTTCTCTTTCAAATGTTCCAAAGTACGACGCCTATTAATGTATACTTTTGACTTCAAGTACCCCCATAAAAAGAAATCCAAAGGGGTCAAATCACAAGATCTAGGAGCCCAAGGAATATCACCAAAACGTGAAATTAATCGATTTGGGAAAATTGTCTTCAAAAGTTGAATTGATTCCTTTGCTGTATGGGCTGTTGCACTATCTTGTTGAAACCATATATTCCCATCTTGAATTTGAAGTCTTAAATATTCTTCAATGAGTTTTCGATATGCAGCTCCAGTTACAGTCGCAGTTTCTCCATTCTGATTTTCAAAAAAATAGGGACCAATAATCCTTTCACTTTTCATACCGCACCAGACAGTAACCTTTTGTGAGTGAAGTGGGATTCATGCACAATTTTTGGATTTTCAGCACTCCAATATCTACAATTTTGTTTGTTCACATAATCGGAAAGATGAAAATGTGCCTCGTCAGACATTTTGAACATTTCTTTTCTTTGAAGACAATTTTCTCAAATCGATTAATTTCACGTTTTGGTGAAAGAATGCGCATGTGCATGAACCAACATGGTGGACATTTAGATGATATCCTATTTAAATAAAAACTCCAAAACCCTTTCTTTCATTTACAATTTACCCGAAATTTCTATCTCAAGTAGTTTTTGCATAAATTAATTCTAAATATATCATGTGACTTTTGCCACACCCGTTACATTCTGCTATTTGACAACCGAACTTTTGTCAGCATTCATCTCCAATAACGTGTCATTTGTACAGCAGCTTTCGTTCTGAGAGGTCTAAGCATAGGTAAGAAAAAGGACATCTGCCAAGATCTTCGCAAACGTAGTGTGGTGCTCCATAATGAAGGTTTGGGATATCGAAAGATAAGTGCACAACTGTGTGTTCTTATAGCCTCGTCTGGAACCATAATACGTAAGCAGAAATGCCGGAATATGACTCTCAGCAAGCGTCGAACTGGCCGTCTACGGAAAATTAACGACCGTGCTGCTGGAAAATTGCTCTATACAGTGGGGAAGAGGCCTCAAACTACTCGTGAAGAATTGAAGAATGATCTCAAGGCATTTGGGATCGAAGCCGGCAAACACACGATCAGCAGGGTACTACGTCGTGAAGGTCTTCGCTCCTGCACTCCTCCTAGGACACCTCTTCTCCAGAAACGTCGCGTCAAGGCCAGGCTGAAGTATGCCAATGACCATTTGAACAAGCCAGCAGCGTTATGGAACTCAGTACTGTGGTCAGATGAAACCAAAATCGAACTATTTGGGAGAAACAGCACAAACCATGTTTGGAGGCAACAAAACGAAGAGTATAAACTAAAGTGCACCATACCCGCTGTTAAGTTTGGAGGTGATTCAATCATGGTGGGGGGATATTTCAGCTTATCAGGGGTAAGTAAGTTTCACATCATTGAAGGAATCATGAATGGCAGGAAATATCGTGAAATATTGAAAGAGCAACTCATACCTTCAGCTCGTTTGTTAAAATTGAAACGTGGATGGCAATTCCAAGACAAAGATCCAAAGCATACTGCAAACGAAACCAAAGAATGGTTGAGGATGAAAAAGATAAACATTTTACAATGGTCAAGTCAATCCCCGGACATGAATCCAATCGAAAACTTGTGGAGGGAATTGAAATTGAAGATTCAGAAGAGAGGTCCCAATAACATCACTGAACTCAAAGAAATTTGCGTTGAAGAATGGAATAAGATTACATCCGAAACTTGTAAAAGGCTGGTAGTAAACTACTATAAAAGTCTCGAAGCCATAATTAAAAATAAGGGCTATGCAACGAAGTATTAATGTATGTATATCTTGAAATGTGTTGTAAACTTTCATTCACGTATTTATTATATATGTTCCTATATATTATTATACATGTTATATTACTATTATACATGTTCTTGGCGATTTAATCAACGTGTTGTATAATTTTTCCCCCCTACTGTACGTTGCCGTGCTCAGATACTTCCAACAGATTCCCAGATCCCTTCTAAATGAAGCTTTATAATTGAAACAGTCACATTGCGGGCACTCATGTGGGCGATGAAACATGAGCTGCCGCAGACGGCACAAGCTCTAGAGAGCTTATAAAACGGAGGATAAGGAGACAGTTAGAAACTAGGGTTCCAGAGTTCATGAACAGAGGTATGAGTCGGTGAGGAAGGTTGGATTGTGGGTAAATTACGTACGGGTTTGTACAACAGGGCAGAAGTCAGTACACCGAGTTTGATAGTAAGCAATTAAAGTTGGGCGAGGTTAAACAGTATTTAATTACAGTAGACAAGGTTAGACAGTTGGGATGCACAGACTTCCTGAAGCTTCTGGCAGTGACCTTGACATGGTGATAAACCTTAGAAATAGAGCTACTACATTCAAGTGATGACGGCGCTGCCCTAGCTGAACACAACGGCTCCTTAGCAAGTTGAAAAATATAATTGTTTCTGGCTCAAAACTCCAACGATAGCACATTTTCTATCAGATATCCAATCTGAAGTCTTCTGATGAAAAACCCTGATACAACCTGCTGCTGCTACATTCTGAAGCCACTTTGCAACATCATGAATGTTCTAACAGGCAACGGTGTCCAAAATCAAACTCAATCTTTGTCAGTTTTCCATTATACATACTTCAAGAAGGTCCATCAGCGCAGCGGCTTCTCGTCCTACGGCGCGTTACTCAGCTACCTTGTGACATGGTCCTCAGTAAGTAAAGCAGGAATGAACATTGTGAGACCTTTGGCGAGCTACCCAGAAAATAACTTGTATTTCATTCACTATTCACGCACAATCTTCGTCAAAAAGTTACCCAGTTTAACCTTTTCGTCTGCTTGCCGATGAGTTCCGTTGATTATGGTTGACGGTGCGAAAATTTTGAAATTATTGCAATTTGAAATTAACGCTAGACCGACGATGTACTGTAGTTCGACCGAGTAAATATTCATGAACCACAATTGGATTAGCAAATGCAGCCAAATGCTCCTCGATGAAGTAATTTTGACATCGCACGCTTTACAAATTACAGCGTGAGTGGTACAATGGAATACGAGACACTATACCTTCATATTTACGGAATTTTTCAGTTTCGTTGCATTAATTTTCCGTAGAAGAAACAGAAATGAATTTAAGAGAGAAATTTGTTTTATTTCGAACAATTAGAAAGTGACCGAACCGCTTTTGTGGTTTAAGGCAATGTAATACTTGTAGTGCATGGTACAAATGATCTGCAAGTTTCTGTCTGAGGCTTATGTAATATCTATTACTAGATATTGCCCGTGGAAATTTCACGGTTTTATAGTGATAAAGTTAAGAATCAATGAGAAAAAACACATTTACTTTTATTTACCAGTGGACGGCACTTTTCCGAAAGTATTTCTGCATTGTAAGGGAAGAACGTAAATGACGAAAAAAATCACGCATTTTATAGTAATCCTCTACATTTGATATCCCAATCACAATGCTTACAATACATGCATACCCATTCCATTGAGAAGTTAATACTTAGCTTAACAGAAAAAATGTATTCTAGCTTCTTAGCAGTGGCTTGTTGGGCATTAATTTCTCCAATTTTATTCAACAGCGAGGAGGACAGAAAATACATGTAAATGCCCAGTAGTTTATTCAAAATAAATTTGTTTCCTCAAGCAAGATTACGGATGAGCATCTAGATTGACATATGCATTTCGAGATAGTGCACGTGGAAATTTTACGGTTTTAAAATGATGAAATTAAAGATCTACAAAGTAGAATAATTTTTTTCCCCGTTCAAATATTTCTCGTTCCACAATTCCTTTATAAGTTTGATTAGATTTAATTAACTTGAAATTATTATAAAAATCAATGTACTAAAGATTTACGACGAATTATTGTGTTTTCAATGATTATTTTTCACGAATATATGTATACACAACTTCTACTCTGTATCTTTTCTACCGATAACATGGTCGTGGGAATTTCAAGGTTTAAATGTGATAAAATTAGGAATCTACGAAATAAAATGCATTTTTTACTTCTACATATGAATTAACTAAATATACATACTTACTAGAGTAACGGGAACAAAGATCAAAGTAGTTATAAACTTTAGATTCTGATTTTAGTTCGGCAATTTTTCTTCAGTAATAAATTTGAAGAAATGGGACGGACACAGAGGTAGAAAGAGAGAGACAGAGATCGAGATACATTGTGTACTATGTAAGTAGATTACTTGTTGATGTTCTTACATCGTACGGTAACACATGCCCTCTAATCCTTCGCCTTCCGAGCTGAAGTCGAAAATGTCCATTTATTAACCGAAGGGCCATAACAAAACTTAAGCTTGGCTAATCTGTATTCAACGTGAGAAATATTTTAGGTAACTCCCTAAAGCATTGTCATCAGGTAATTATTCAACCAATTCACCTCTTCGTATACTGAAAATCTGTCAATAATAATATGTATACGACTCAACTTCTAGGATAAATAAAAGGGTAAAATGATTAATTTTTGTATGCCACATCTGTCTTATTGATAAGTGTATCAATAAGACAGATGTGGCATACAAAAATTCCCGCACGTGAAAAAATGCACGTGCTTTTTAATGAATTAACTGCCTCTCCTTGTTGATATGAGATTTTTTCCTTTTTCTTATTTCACTGGCCAGTTGATACTGCCTCTCCGAAAGAATTTCCATATTGAAGGGACAAAAGGATCATAACAGGAAAAATCTCGTATTTTGGTAATCTGGTGCCTATAGTTTTCATAACATGAAAATTTAAAAAACAAAAATTTTTACTAATCTTTCCCACATTGCGAGATACCAAGACACACACAGTAGCTTTAGCTACATAGGATATATTTTTAGTAGCATGAACACTTTCTCATACGAATCAAACTCAAAAATGTTACAAAGAGTAATCAGATTTTGACAGTCCCATCTGATAAGCTAAAGGGGAAAAACTAACATCTAATCCAATACTAAGAATGACTGTCGTGTGTTTATATATTTACTAGTGTACCCGTGCCATCAAAAATGATCGCAAATCTTGTGTATAATAAACACTTAGAATACAATATTTTTGAGCCGCAATAGAAGTAGTTATAGCCATTCGTGTCATACCCTAGATACAGAAATTCGGCATTACTGAAAGCAACTGCGAGCTTGTGTATGTATATTGTAATATGCAATACCCCGCCGAACTCGGTATCCACGATACGGACTCGAGTATATAAGGCTCTGGATCTCTCCAATTTTTTTGAAAGTGACATATTATAGTGCACTTGTACAGCGAAAATGAGTGTATTAATTTAGCAGTGAACTAAAACCAAGACCGCCAGTGCTAATTTCTTCCTATCTATTCTTAAGAGCGTTACAGGAATCATAAATAAATAAATATATAAACACACGACGGTCATTCATAGTATTAGATTAGATTAGATTTAAATTGTATTAGCATTAGATAGTCTAGTGTACCCATGCCATCAAAAATGATGGCAAATACTGTTGGAAAGACATTAAATAAAATTATATATAAGAACGCAACGCAATATATTTAGTTTTATATATACTAGTGCAATGTCCGTCTAATCTAAATAATTACCTAATCTATGAACGAATGCATTCTGCTGAAGAATTTCATCCCTTCTTTCTCGAGTTAAATTCTATCGTGCAACTCGATGCTCTTCGGCATCGATCTGAAGAATTTCATCCCTTCTTTCTTGAGTTAAATTCTCTTGCGCCACTCTATGTTGTTCAGCGTCATGCCGAAGAATTTCCTCTCTTCTTTCATGCGTTAAGCTTTTTCTAGCTACTCGGTGTTACTCTGAATTATTCCGTGGAATTGCCAAACGCCGTTCAAGGGTCAAGTTAGCTCTAGCTTCTCGTTGACGAGCAGCCTTGCTTCGTCTTGCCATTTCGCGTTGTTCGTCCGATAGTCTTCGGTGTCTTTCTTGCTGTCGAAGTCTTTGTGCTTCTTTCTTACGGTTGGATACGTTTCTATCCATGTTGGCCTTTTTTGCCGGAATTTTATTCTGAAATATCCTCTATTATCTCTTTGAAGATTTTCAAGAAAATCACAATTCCGAGAACACTAACTCAATTCCCAAAATCTTTGGCGTTATACTAAGTGGTAGCCAGTTTACTGGTCAAACTAATTGAAAACATTGTTTTTTGCATTATCAATTAAAAATATCAAAGCATCATGATGAATTTCAACAGAAAAATGTTTAAAAAAATGTCTATTTGTAAAAATAAACCGATTGTGTATTCTGGATACCATAATGCAAGTGAAAGGGAATTGAATTGTCACAAAAAATAATGCATTAGAATGATTTCTTGTATTTCTTAAGCTTTATCCTTGTTGCTATCATAGCTATCGATTGGAAGAGTGTGACACATGGACAGACAGATAGACAGACAGACGGACGCAGCTCATATTATAGTATAGATTTGGAAAGGGCAAACGTTTTAATTGAGTATTTCTTTAATGACAACATTCCTAGTGAAAACCAAATCATCTTCCAAATTTCCTTGAACATCAGTTTCTTTAATTGCCATACCCGTGCACCGAACTCGGTATCCACGATACGGACTCGAGTATATAAGGTTCTGGATCTCTATTTTTTTGAAAGTGACACGAAGCATATAAATAAATAAATAAATATATAAATAAATAAAAATATAAACACACGACGGTCATTCTTAGTATTAGATTATACACTAGATTTGCCATCATTTTTGATGGCACGGGTGGGTACACTGGTATAAAAGATTTCTTAATGAATCGGAAGGAATTTGTAATCCGCTAAATTTTCTTCACCCTAGCTAATTAGAAGTAGCAAGTAAAGACTTGATCACGTTATTCGAACATTGTGGGGAAATCTCGAGTAAAGAACTCTTTACTAGTATCTATGATTCGAAAGTGTTCCAAAGCGCAAACAGCTTTATGTACAGATATCCGTAAAATTACATTGCTTCTATTCCCATCATGAAATTTTATAACAACGTAAGCGAGCTTCACTTATAGAAGACTTACATACAACTTCTTTATTTCTCGTATTTTAAAAATTAATTTTTGATTAATTAATTAGCTTGGCCTACAGCTACCAAACAGTAGAAATCACTTAAAAGTATCGTATACATTATTATTAAAGTTGTTCAGGGTGCTCGCTGGTACACAAGAAGAGTTAATACCGACCTTTTTGGTTTCTGATCATGAACCTCGTCCTGAACGCAGAGTCATTCAAGTTTAATTTGAACTAAAAAACTGACGGTTTTTAGTCCTGCTGTTACAGAAAAGGATGCATCGTACACTAGCAATGTTTAGCTACATATTTCGTCACACATTTACCCACATATTTAGCCATGTGTTTAGTCACGCTGTTAGTCGCACCGCATTATGAGACGCATCGTACATAAATTGTCTACTCGTACATGACGCTGGGTGACAACTAGGAAGTCTTTTATGTCATAATTTTTCAAATACTCCTACAATAACACATCTTGTGTGTTGCAACTCGAATAAAGTTTACATACTGTTGCAATAACAAATCTAATACGTTACAACTCGAAAAAAAATCCATGCTCCTACAATAACACATCTTATATGTTACAACTCGAATAAAGTTTACATTATTTTATAGTAACACATTTCATACGTTAAAACTTGAAGAAATTTTACACTTCGGAGAGTTTCAGGTGATCGAGCTCGGACAGTGAGGTTCCGAACCACTGTACTCGAGAAAAGATAAAAATAGTGTCAATGCCCTAAAATGAACCAAAAAACGAGTCAAGTAACGAGTCAAGTAACGAGCTAAGTAACGGGCGAAGTAACGAGTCAAGTAACGAGCTAAGTAACGGGCGAAGTAACGAGTCAAGTAACGAGCTAAGTAACGGGCGAAGTAACGAGTCAAGTAACGAGTCAAGCAATGGGTCAAGCAATGATTTAAACAATGAGTCAAGCAATGTCAGTCGCATTATGCAATTTACAAGTAAACGAGTGGCTGCTGCCAAAGGTGGCTCTGAAGAACAATTGTGAAGTAAGCCTGTAATAATGACCACACCCACAAACCGGCAGTGAAAGAATATTGCACTAAGATTGCCTAGGTACGTCCGAGGAGTATTGCATGGGTATATTATTGATTTGATCAGCAAGTCTTGCAAGATTTATGAACAAGTGCGCAGAAATTTGCTCAGTTCAGAGAAGTTCAAATTTCTAAAATTGTGTGGCTTGACTGCTATGGGGAAATCTTTCATGAATTCGTTCTCTTTTATTGAGGAAATTAATGAACTTGCGGGTCACGGAGCTTGCAGAATAACATCAAATTAGCGTCAAAATAGCAGTGGAACTTTGTGAAGTGGTCGATGCGAGTCCCAGTTTATTAAAGAATGATTTTGCTCCCATTGACTGCAGTTGACCTTTTACCATTAGCAAGGCATGCACAATTAGGAGCGGCTTGACCAGTGCGTGCACGTAAACATTGACGTAGTCATCATGCAGTGGACATGAATTACTGTTGTGCAGTGGTCAGACTGGTAACAGGGACATCCTCAACTTAACAAAATAGAATTAATGAATCGTTCGATAAAATAAAAGACATTTGAAAATGTGCAAATGCCTTTTTAAGGATTGTGCTCATGTCTTAGCTATGTTCTGAGACTTAGTCACTAATCCAGACAGGTCGCAAAAGCAACTCTCGGTTGTGAATGGCAGAGAGACCTTTCACTGTGACGAGTTAGAGCTGTTTTGAGGATGCCTAATCTCACCACGTAATAAAAATCCAATGTGTGGATATATATTTCGTGTCATACCTGACTGCTGACTTAAATGGGGGGAATTAATTGGAAACGAGGCATGAGATAGATAGAGGGAATTAAATGGAAATGAAACATTACTACAGAACTGAAATAGAGTGTATATTTTAGGCTAAATATCGACTTCTCAATGGAACAGGTATACATGTACCGTTAGCATTGTATTGTGAATACCAAAGGCACAGGATTACGATAAAATACATAATTTTTTTGTTTTTAGCGTTCTTCCCCTTCAATGTGGAAACTCCTTTGCAAAGTCCGCGTCCACTGGCAAATCAAACGAAAAAATCAGTAAAAAACACGCAAATTTTTTTACGTGTGGGCCTACTAGTTAATAATAATAAAACATTATGATAATAATGCTGAGCCTGTGAATACCGGGGGCATTTGGTACCTCCTTCAAGCGTCAAAATTCAAGAATTTGGCAGTCAAAAATGATGGAAAGCTCTCAGATTAATAAAAATAATAATATAGGGTGCATGCTTCTGCAGTACTTATATTCCCGGTTATATAACTTTAGAGCAATGATAAAACGTCGAATAAAGCATCTCTCAGCTCAACCAGCTGCTTAATTTACTGATAAATCCCTAGTGTAAGTGAAAATGTGGGCATCAATCTACACCACTACCACTAAATCAAGCTGTTAGTTTGTCTGTCATTTTTCAATTATTTGCACTGATAAAAAATGTTCTTGCCTTAAAGACATAACTTCAATATTTCTGGTGACCAAGTGGATCTAGATTCTAGTCAAACGTACTCACTTCGCTCATTAGCGCCTAATTTTTCAGAATTTTTGCCATCAATGAATCTTAAAGCAAACTGGCAACTGTACGTCAGTGGTGGCGTGGAACACAACAGTGTAAGTACCTAGCATGTTCAGAACATAACGAACAATATCTGAGTAAAAATTGGACAACATTTCTTCGGTACAATATAAATTACGTTTAATTTAAAAACACCTACTATATGTAGTATAAAGAGCATTTATGGGTTAATACAGGGGTCCACACCATGTGCTGGCTGAGGGACTTGTTCATAAGAAGCAGTTTGCAGAAGTTTTTCCGTGGGGAGCAAAATAATAGGATACGTTGATTAAATCGCCAGATTGCACATTTATAAACCATGTACAATTGGAAAATTGAACTATACATAAACAATCATATATAAAGGTTAATAATATATTTAAAACCTACAAATATTTAATAGAAAAATATATATATATATAGGAACCTGTATACCACCAGCTTGATCGACTGGCGAGCGAATCCGCTTGCGAGCGGGAAGACTTGGGTAACCGAATAATTATCGAAGTGATTATCCGACCCAGGAATGGGCCAGAAGGTTCGTTCCTATAGCCTCATTCTATTCTATTCTATTCTATAATAAAAACGTAAACAAAAGTTTACAAGACCCAACTTTTTTCACAATATTATGCACGAAAATTATTGTAGCATTATTCCAGAATATTTTAACACATTCTACTATTTGGCAACTAAACTTTCGTCAGCATTCATCTCCAATAAGGTGTCATTGGTACAGCAGCTCTCGTTCTGAGAGGTCGTAAGCATGGGTAAGAATGAGGTTATCAGCCGAACGTATTGTGGAGTTCAATAAAGAAGGTTTGGGATATCGGAAGATAAGTGCACAACTGTGTGTTCCTATAACCTCGGTTGGAACCATAATACGTAAGTGGAAATGCCGGAATATAACTCTCAGCAAGCCTCGAACTGGCCGTCCACGGAAGATTAATGACCGTGCTGCTCGAAAATTGGTCGGAACAGTAGTGAAGAGGCCTCAAACTACTCGTGGAGAATTGAAGAATTATTTCAAAGCATCTGAGATCTAAGCCAGCAAACACTCGATCAGCTGGGCACTACGCCGTGAAGGTCTTCGCTCCCGCACCCCTCCTAGGACACCTCTTCTCCAGAAACGTCACATCAAAGCCAGGCTGAAGTAAACCAACGACCATTTGAACAAGCCAGCAGCGTTTTGGAACTTAGTATTGTGGTCAGATAAAACCAAAATCGAACTATTTGGGAGAAACAGCACAGACCATGTTTGGAAGCAACAAAACGAAGAGTATAAACTAAAGTGCACCATACCCACTGTTGAGTTTGGAGGTGGTTCAATCATGGTGGGGGGAAATTTCAGCTTATTAGGGGAAAGTAAACTTCGCATCATTGAAGGAACCATGAATGGCAGGAAATATCGTGAAATATTGGAAAATCAACTCCTACCTTCAGCTCGTTTGTTAAAATTGAAACGTGGATGGAAATTCCAACAAGACAAAGATCCAAAGCATACTGCAAACGAAACCAAAGAATGGTTGAGGATGAAGAAGATAAACATTTTACAATGGTCAAGTCAATCCCCGGACATGAATCCGATCGAAAACTTGTGGAGGGAATTGAAATTGAAGGTTCAGAAGAGAGTTCCCAATAACATCACTGAACTCGAAAAAATTTACATTGAAGAATGGAATAAGATTACGTCCGAAAATTGTAAAAGGCTGCTAGTGAACTACTATAAACGTCTCGAAGCCATAATTATTAGTCAGGGCTATGCAACGAAGTAGTAATGTATTTATATCTTGAAATGTGTTGTAAACTTTTGTTCACTTATTTATTGTACATGTTCGCATTTATATTTTCTCTTAAATATTTGTGGGTTTTTGATGTATTATTAACCTTTTTATACTATTGTTTATATAGTGTATGGACCACAAAAAAGTAAACCCAACTTTAAATGTTGATTACTTCACAGTGAATAAAGATATTTTAGGTCTTTTATTTGCATTATGTGCAGAGAAATGTTTTCCATAAAATTGTCAAGTCACATCAAATTGGTTCCACTTCTATCTCTCACCAATGAGATAAATAATAGCCGTAAAAGTGTAATTAAAAAATTAAAATATCATTGTAATATTATTCTAAAGAAGTTTTTGATTAAAATTATTTCAAAACGAGTTATAACGATTCACTCAATAAAGCACTTTCATTGATTTCATAGCACGTTTAATAACATCAGGATTGTCTTTTAAAGTGTTTATTATCGCTTCTGCAATTCTTCCAAATCCTTGGGCGGGGAAAAATACACTCTGTTCTTCAAATAGCCCCACAGATAAAATCACAAGGTGTGAGATCGGGGCTCCTGGGTGGCCATTCAATGTCATGGCCAAGCGCTACTATTTTCCTTCCAAACATGTCTTGCAAATAATTCTTAACGATTAGTGTACTGTTTGCAGGAGCACGATCTTGCATCCACCAAATACGATTAAAATATCTTCCGTAAGCAATCTGAAGTTGTGGAATAATTTCTGTGTTTAACATTTGCAAATACTTGTCACCATTAAGCGTTGTAGCATAAAAAATGGTCCAATTACCGATCTGGTACCGCACAAACCCAACCAAAGAGACACCTTTTTTCTACTCATGCAGATTTCATAAGTATTTTCTTCAGGAGGATTTTTTTGGGCGTATGATGCCTACTGATCTGTTTATTTACTGCTTCATTTATATGAAATGCTCATTCATTTCCCAACACTAACCATTAAGTACAAATTTCTGGACGTTTAGCGAACAAGTGAGCAAATCTTAAGCGACGAGGATAATCTCCTTCGAGAAATTGTAGCTTAACTTTAGCTCTGTAAGGATAATATTGCAAATCATTGCGAACAATTCTTTGGAAGGAAGATGATGACAATTCTGTGCCATTTCTTCTTTTAGATACCTTATGATTTTCAGTTATTACTTGTCGAACACGTTCAATGTTTTCGTTGGTTCTTACAATTTTCAATCGTCCTGAATTTCCTTTGTTCAGATTTGAAATAGTACCATGTGTTCTAAATTTATTAACAGTCTTCCAGACAGTCTTCTTCGTTGGAGAGCTTCTTTCAGGAAATCTCTGTTCGAATTCATTTTGAACTTCCTTTAAACTCTTTCTTTCTGAGTAGACGTTGTTGATGACAATGCGTTGTTCATTCGTGAGTTGCATAACGATGGGCTTCGCCATTTGGAAATTTAGCTTTAAGTGTTAATTTTCAAACGATTTGGACTATATTTATACTCCAACCTAAAGCTTTTTATCCACGATACGTATCTGTGTGTAATGCAGCAAATGAAACTGGAGTATTTTATCGAAAGTTACTAATGTCTAAAAGTTGGCTATCAATCCTAATCACTATAATAATAAGAGCCCCGTCCGTCCGTCCGTGTGACCCCTTCTCGAGTCCGTATCGTGGATACTGAGTTTGGCGGTATATTACGGCTCAAAAATACTGTATTCTAAGTGTTTATTACTGTTACAGGAAAAATAAGTTACCTTTGAAATAAGCTTAAGCATGGAAACTCCACTGGAACGAAAAAAAGACTGAATCGAGAGCGAAAAAGAAGAGCGAGAGAAAGATTAACTCAAGAACAACAAGCTGTTGTAAGGCAACAGAGGCGGGATCAGTATGCAAGTGCAGCATGCAGAGCGTTCTTATATGTAGTTTTATTTAATATCTTTCCAACAGTATTTGCCATCATTTTTGATGGCACGGGTACACTAGTCGTTAGATAAGATGCACAATGAAAGTCCTCTATATATTATTGAAAAGCATTTATTTAAAACACAATAATCCGTCGTAAATCTTCAATGCATTTATCTTTATAATAATTTCCAATTAGTTAAATCTAAATTGTGGAATTTCCACGGAAACTGGCTAGTTACTATTATATTACATTCCTGGTCTAACTACCGCAGCCACAATAAGAGGGATCTCACCGGTGATGCACGGTATTAGGAGGCAGTCTTGGTACAATGGCAGGGTTATGCACCATTGAAAAATGGCAACTCATATCAGAGTTCCCAGTTTGATGTTCTTACGACAGGTAGTCAAGTTTAACATCACGCTTGGTTTGCTAGTACTCCCTGCAAGTTGAGATTTCGTTAACTACGCCAAGTAGGCAAACCTGACAGGCCTGCCTGACTTTATAGCTTAAGGATATACTAGTGTTTGAATGAGGCATGGTGATGACCGTTCGTGAAGACGAGCTAGGGACTGTAACAACAAATGCTCGGACAGTCGATCAAGGTACGACAATTTTTTCAGCTTAAGTTTCATCACATGTTCATGCTTCATGGTGTCTAAAATTAATTTCGTGGCGTTGGCATACTGAAACACTTCATGAAATACTTTTAATATTGTTCCAGCGAGCTTTGTTTACATAAAACAAATTTCTATGAAAATCTCTTCGCATATTAAGCTTGTAAGAAATGATCTTGTCTAACGTTAAAGTATGAACACTTACTCACTAACTCCTGACGGTCGCGTGTTTGTCTCTTTGTAAAACTCGTCTCGAATATTAATAAAATCGTAGTGTTAAACCGCACTACCGCTTAACATTAACTCACACAAGCAACAAAAACGTAAACTGAGGCACTTACCCCCAATGCTCTTGCAAGTGAGCACAAGACGCCCCTTCTCTTCGAAGGGGCCGATGACCCCCGACACCGCATCTCCGTTCTCGTCTGTGATGGTAGGAGTCGATGGCAGCACTGTCAGGAGTTAGACAAATAACGTAAGAAATTATAACTCAAGACTAGCAAGTACTGATTAATGTGCGAGAAATGATACATGATTAATGGACGTCTACAACAAGTTATCATTACAGCAGGGAATTGGTAACGAATAGAAATGAGAACTATAATATGAAAAGTAGAAATAACAGCGTAACGAAATTTTTTTTTAAAATAGTTGAAAAAATCGGTAAATATCGATCAAATATCATCGAAGAGTAAAGATTCAATTAATATATACGCTTATTTACTCTTGGTAGGCCATGCTGAGTAGAAGCAGAGGAATACAATAAAAAGAGTTATTTCAAAATTTGGACTCATGTCTTGCCCACGCCTACTCTGCAGTTTCAAATAAAAAATGTAAGTAAAATAAATAATCGCTACATTAATGGTATCATGAACTGATTGAATTTTACACAAAAAAAATCATTAATTATCTTACATTTTTATGATACTTCTTGCACTTTAATGTGGAATGAACCTGAGAATAGTATTTTTCAAGCGTGCCTCTGTGACCTGCTGAAACAGCGTTGACTCTCTGATGAGGCGCTCACAAAAGCAGTTGCGTATTTTAGAGGAGGAAAATTTCAAACTGAGGACATGTAACAGCTGTAGCACAGGGTGCGACAATATAACTTCCTTTTTCCAAAGCGCTTTGCTCCGAGAAAAATGAAGTAATGTTGTTGCACCTTGCCTTAGCACTCTAGGCAACATATGAACTAATGACGAGTTCCGGAACCTAACCTAGCTTTAACGTCAATAGAGATTTACCAAAGACATAAATACATTAAGATTTTATAAAAAATATAGATGATTGATACAACACTAAAAGAAATTGAACCTTGTGTTAAAAGCTTGCATAGTAATGAAGTGATATGGGAAACTATCTTAGCCACAACATTCATAAAAAACATAAAATTCCTTAACCACATTGAAGATAGGAATTAATATAGGATTTCATTTAACACGTTACTTACGGTTGTTCAAAATTGAGGCTCATAAAATATACCTAGAGGCACACATGTGTCCCAAAACGTTAATTCATCAAACACTAAAAATTGCTCCTAGAAAAAATAATTAATCAAGCCTTTCCTGAGTCATGAAGCTTCCCCCGCTTAGCCTTTGCCACTACGAGGTGCTCACAGCTCCGAGATTGGATGTCAAAGCCTCGTGTGCCACGAAATTGAATTGCCGGCTCGTATACCTAGCTGGACTTCTGCAGTAGTATTTTTGATCCTCATAGGTTTTCTCATTATTAGCTCGAGTGAGTTCGAACCACATGACGGTACCAGCTTATAAAGTCTTATAAAGTGAGCAGGTAATATATATGACACATTGCGGATGGGTAATATGATACTTTGTGGAGAAGCAATACATTGTGGGCAGGTAATACATGGCGAGTAATGTGTTGTGATATCCTCTATATTACACTGCAGGTAATAACAGGTTCCCCAGACCGGCGGCTCGAGCCAGAGCCCTCGTGAAGACCTTGTTCCTCAACGCCTGATGAAATAAATGGTCGCTGAACAGCCGCTAGTAAGCCAGCGTAAGCTCACCAGCAATCAGTGCCGTGATTCATGTTGGCACTAAATGCAACTTATTTTGGCAGCTTGTGGTCTGTTCTGACGGCTCCTATAACGACTTCTGATTTAAGCTGAGCGGTTGAACGGAGACTGCAGTCCACGATTTAGTGAAGTAATGGAGCAAAATTATGGCATGAGATGTTCGTACGATCTATAATGCACTACTTATCTACTTACTATTTGGTATGATTGATGTCAATCAGTTACATACTTTTAACGTCCTATATTTGGGAAAAATAACATACCTGCAAATATTGCCTGCAGAAATATCATTGTGCCATTTGAATAAATTTTGAACTAAAATAGTTAAAAGAAAAATTAAAAGATGTAGTTCATATGACTAAACAGAAAAGACTCGTCAAGTTCTAAACTTTCAATTTTGTTGCACAGGAAAGTACAAAACAACCAAAACTAATGTTCATGCCATGGTACTTCTGATGGTGAGACGTTACAGATCACCTGATACTTCATATTCAGGCAGTTTCTATGTAAATATCGGGTTTTTATTCAAATTTTATTTTAATTCATCTTAAACAAAAATTAATGCAGTTTAATCAAAGTATGTACCTAAATTATCTTCACATTTTTCGTCATTTAATTGGTAGCTTATTTTTGTTAGAGCGAAGAATTCTGGAGAGCAAGAGGTGATAAATTCTATATCGGATAGTCTTGCTTCTTCTTCTTCACTGGAAAAATTCTTTCCACGCAAAAAGTAATCTAGTGTCTGGAAAACGTAATAGTCAGTCGGTGCAAGGCCTGGTGTATATAATGGGTGGCAAAGCTCTTTCAAGTTAAATTCCTGAATCTTGCGTAGTGTTCTTCGTACAACGTGGTCAAGTATTGTCTTGCAAGAGAATAGGTTAATCTCTAGTGACCAACCTTGGTCACATAATTGCAAGTTTCCTTATCAATTCAGTCAACTGGTCAATATGTACATCTGCTGTAATTGACGCGCCGGGTCTCATAGAGCTGTAGTGAATGAAACCGGTACTGCCCACCAAACAAACACCATTAGCTTTTTTTGATCAAAATTTCTCTTTGAACTGTGTTGTGGCACTTTATCTCCATCAAGCCACCGTACAGAGCTCTTGCAATTGTTAAAGAGAATCCATTTTTCATTCCACTTAACGATGGCATGCAAAAATGGGCCGGTTTTCAGATGTGACAGCAGAGAACGGCAAGCTTCAAGGTGACGTGTAGTTTAACTTCCATTCATTTCGTGTAGTACTGACTTGACTAGCTTCTTTGCCTTTCCAATTTGTTTCAGATGGTCCAATACAGTAGCAATCGAAACCTCAAACCTGGTTGCCAACTCACACGTAATTTGAGAGATATCCGTCTCCATTACAGCTTGCAACTCATCATTGTCCACCTTGGTCTCGAGTCTACCACGAGGCTGATTTTCACGAGTCAAGTCATCGGATTGAAACTTCACAAACCCACGATGCACAGTGCGTTCATTCGCTACACTTCTCCGAACACCTCATTACAATGTCGAACTGTCTGGGAAGCACTTGTTCAACAACGAAACTCATCTCAGTAACAAAATGAATTTTTTATGCATCCATGAGTTCAGAAATATTGATACACGATAAGCAGTTATAAGTGGCTAATGAACGAATAATGATGTAGCTGTTCAATGCTGAAAAATTAAAAAAGGATAGAATGAAACGTGAATGCGAACGACATTTAAAGTTTATGAATAAGAAAATCATACATATCACATACAACGACCTAATAGTTATCAAATATTGAAATAAAATATTAAGGAACATCATGAACGAATAAAGAATAAAGACTAAAAAAATACAATTCGGCATTAAAGTAAAGATGCGACTATAAGGAATGGTATCAAGTACGAGACTACTCCTCCAAAGATGTAACTACCTGCATTCCCTCGTCCTCCTGTGGCTTCAAATGCAGACTCATATTTATTGTCCAGCTTTAGATTATAAATATGCTTGTATAAAATCAAATTCGAATAGGGGCACAGAAAAAGTACAATATATGAAAGCTGCCCGCTGGAGAGACTGGGAAATAAAGGAATCATGATGCACACAGCAATCCTTCTGTGTGCCTTGTAACTCGTACGAAGATATCTCAGGGGAAATAAATCCATGCATGAATTCCAGGTTCAAATCTGAAATGTTCTTGCCTTTCATTACTAGGTACGCTAGATGATACAGCGTTCACAGGTCTTAGTACAGCAAAAACACTCGCAAAGAAACACGAGTTCTAATGTAAACTAGGACCCGGAGTAAAATAAACAAGGCCTGTTATACGAGCCTTTTTCAGCAGCTAGAAGGTCTCGATGCATTGGGAGCAAGATCGCATCATGCGCCTGCAGTGTTCTCAAAACACTCTCTCGAGAAGGAAAATGGTGAGCACGCAAACAAGCCAGCAATGAATATTCAGAGGCGCTCCAATCGCGTGGGATTGCTGCCGGCAGATCTGGAGTGCATCTAGACGCGCAGTGGAGGAGCTCCAGCGAGTGGGCAGAGAGCGGCCGATGGGACAGATTAGAATTTAGGTGCAGAATGATGGCAGTGAAGTACCAGCCAACAGGGAGTGCTGCTAGCCGAGCAATATAGCCAGCGAAGTGGCAAGCAAAATTATTTACGAGGACAGTTGCTTCTGTGGTAGCGCGAAGGGCTGCTCTCACGTCGGATGGGAGAAATGAGCAAAATTGGTGTCTGTTGGAGTTCGTTTGGGAGGATGTGCAGTGGTTAAATATCGGAGCGTAAGTTTCTAAGCAGAGGCCGTGGAACGGAAGTGCAACCCATTCTGCCGATTCACCTACAGAGTTTAAGAGGGTACAATCATGGCGGGCAAAATGAAAGGTATTAATGTTTGAGAGACCTGACGGGCGGAGGCTGTACTAGCTAACAAACCTACAAAAAATATTGTGATCTGAAAGTTAAACCTGGTAGCACAAGAAATAAATAAAATGTAGATTTTGTGGGAAAAGGAGTTTGTGGTTGAGAGCATGGTTGTGGTCATTTGTAGTGGTTGAAGTTAAATTCAGAGTTGACCATAAATACTGTTACGAAACAAAAACAATCCTTGAAAAATACATTTATTTCAAAGTTTGACTTTAAGCGATAGTAAGTAATTTACTAACCTACAACTACAAGAAAATTATTGAAAATGCTTCCCTTCTTCCTTCACTATTTTGCAAAGTTTTTTAGGAAAGTCGTTAATAGCTGCACTAACTATGTACTTCTAAGGGTATTTTCTCACAACATTTATTCAATTTTGACTTTATGACTTTGAAACTCTGGCAAGGAGTAGAGCATTCTTCACTCTCTCTAGTAATCAACATTCTGTTGATTTTTAAGTTTCTCCCTAGTTTGAATATTTCGGATGGCTCAGTCCCTTTTCATGCTTCTGTATAATGAATTTCACACATATTATACAGACATTGTTGATAGCTGATTGTTTTGCAAAATATTGAGGATCTCCTTGAAAATAAATTTTATAAAAATACTTTGGGTAATATCTGCGAAATAATGGTTAATAAAATAAATTTGAAAACATGTAGCAGGAATTAAGCCCCGCCCTGAATAAAGTCTCGCGACTAAATTCATTTAATATCAAATATTGCTTCGAAATCTGAAAATGAGCCGATGACACTAGTACAGGACAGTCAAACGTAGTACATAGATGGTACAGTAAGAAAAGATTGCGTTGGGCGAAAAGTCGGTATACCGGAAATAGTTGGCCCAGCTGAAGGAGACTGTGGAACTGAAGATCGCGTTTCTGAAAGTGATGTTAGTTAGAGGAAATGATTCGGGTCCCTGAGAATGAGCAGGAGGCTTAAAATGATGCAGACAGAGGAGGTAATGCTGGCAGAGAAAGCAGTGTAGACGAAGGAACTAATTCTCAGTATCTATAGCATGTATTCTATTTGTAGGATATGACAAATGTGAGGAAAATGGTGTACGTGGTCAAAACGGTTGATAGAGAAGATAGTGGAAATACAGATGATGGTAAGCAAGTGACGTTATATAACATAAAAAGGAATCAGTTATTAAAACATTACATTAAATCTATAAAATACACTGAACGTTATCGATCATGAAAGTGATGTGTCAAACATAAAGCACAAGAGTTAAGTTTTAACCATTTCGGTACCATGATGCAAATATAATATCAGAACCTTTTCAACATATTTAACATCAAATTTAAAAAAAAAGATGCTTTGTGATATTTTACGGTCACTGTACTGTCCTGATCAAACTGTAGCTTGCACTGCCCTACCAGCGTTTGCACAGACACACGTGTTGTTCTGCATCTTAAAATCTGCAAAATTGGAGCGGTACTTATATGTACCGTCAGTATCAAAAGGGTTGAATTCAGTTAAATTCGAAAGGGAATTTTTTACTGGCTAATTTTCTGCATAGTGCTGTAATCAGCAACACAGTAGACAAATGATAAAAATAGGAAAAATGTTTTGGCATGTTTTTAAAATATAACTTCTCGTTGGGACTAATTACTTTAGTCTTTTTGTTGCAACAAAAGTGATTCTTCTAAACTCGTTGCTGGGGAAAGCCTAAAACTTTTTTCAAAGGTTTCGTGCGGAGTTTTCGTAACTGGATGCTGACTAGTACAGTCAATCTGTATTGCTTTTTCATTAGAAATGATTTTTTTTTGTCAGCAATGAATTTCAACTCGCGATAGATACAAAAATATTACTCGATAGCGATTTCCGTAGATTGTTTCTTTATTCATTTCAGTAACATAAATCTAGCGTGCCATGGTACGCATTCCATGATACGCATGGAAGCATTCCTGTGACTTCAGTGAGTATTGGCCAAGCGAAACTTTATTCAATTTAGCAATGAAATTCATCAAATTAATTTGTTTGAGAGCGGAGACCGCATCCGGCATTTCCCTGAAGGGTCTCCAGTTGGGGCTACTTGTCCCAAATGGATATTGCTTTCGGACATGGGGAGTGACATGGATATTGCCATCGGATATTGAATGGATATTGTCCCAGGAAATGGACTACAACATAAGTATCACAGAAACCCCTGTGAAGTAGATTGGCGGTTAACACGTTGAATGCGATTGTCTAGCCGGTGCAAATCTTTACTTTGTACACACAGTCACTAGAAAGCTTTGAAAAAATTACAGAACCTAACCTGAGTGACCCACCGGTGGGTCGTATCGCACTTAACGTGTTAATGTTAGAATAGGATAATTTGAAGCTCCAAAAAGGAAACTTAAAAATAAGTGAAAACCATGGACTAGAGTTCATAGTTTGATGCAAAAGTCCCTGATTCGCTGAGCAGCTGGTCTAGAATTCATAGAAAACTAAGAAAACAGATCGAAACACTTGTAAAAATATTTTTCTATCTATATAAAGAGAGTGCTATCCGACGGGTAAGCAGATGAAATTGTGACACTGTTGAGGCCACACATTTCCAGACAATTCAAATCCCTTTATTGGCTTTGTTCCTTTCCACCCCCTCCCAGAAGAGCAAATTTAAGCAGAAATTTAAGTTCGTTAACTTGCAGCTCTGCAGAAACTTCTCGCCTAACGCAACGTTCAAATAAAGTCTTTTGGGTGGCGCTGTAGTAACCGCAAGAGAAACTTTAGAACTTAGCAAAAGCAAACCGTTACAAAGTGAACTTTAAAGCTCAGCAATAAATAGCAGCTACTTCCTCCTACGCCAAAGTACAATGATCACAACTGCAGCTGCACTATATTGTTCTTTTACATAGTTTACATATATATACCTGCAGCTTACTTCACATCAAGAGAAATGCTGTTTCATGAAAAAAGTATGATACTTTCAGATGAAGAGACTTAGAAGTTATCTAACTCTCGAGGTCGTGTTGTCATTACGTAGAACTACAAGACAATTACTCTTGTAACTGCCTAGTTTCAAGGATCGAACGCTCAACTTTGTGAGTCTGCAGCTGAGTTGATGTTCTGGAAAGTCTACCAGTCAGGTCACCAAGAAAACTGCATTTTTATATCCAAAGAAGATGACAAATAAAGTAAAGAACATAAACCTACTTGCTATCAAAATTGTCAAGAAAATGGATTCGGTATGAGCTCTTTCGTGTATAAGCTAGTCAACATTGTACTTGGAGAATGTAGCATTAAGCTCGCGATTGTCGTGTAAATAGTTGAAAATTAATAGCTGACCTTCATCAGCTGCGCAAAATAACTGCATGAAGTACGATTTTCAACTCTATAAACTGAACAAAGTTAGTGAAATTTTATTCGATAGTTTGGCTTTTCGGCCCGTACGCGTTTCTTTAGGTGAAGTTTATCTAGGTATACTGGCTTAACTAAATGGTGACATGAAAATTTTGCATCTTGGGCTACTAAAGTTTGCATTGTACGAAATTGACACAATCAAGCATCTCTCACGTGCTATTCATTTCCTTGCTAAAAATAAACTGACTCCAAGTTACTTACAAACAGTGATGGGGAATTTTCTAAATTTGGATGCAACTATCCAAATTTGAAGTAAAAAATGCTTCGAAAACTAAACAGATTTATCTTAGGTTGGAGTTAATCAGCTTTTCTTTGTTCATTCATAGTCGCATGTTCCTTTGTGCAAGTCTATGAACTAAATGTTACAACAGCGAAAACAATTCAAAAGAATCTATAACGAGTACACCATTGAAGAGGCTATTGCACGTAAATGAAGTAGGCATCTTATGCATGTCATACGACACGGTCAATATATATGTAAATGAGTAGCGGCTGAGGAGACACAAGCCTGTAATTGTGTTCAAACAAATGGAATGTAGCAAGGGCTATTATCGCGTTAAAACGAGGATTTTCTCTTGCGGAAAGGATCCCAAAGTTAACTGCAATCCAAGTGCGAATTCGTGTGCAGTAAGAGAACGAGTTATGAAATATACCTTCATAGCCAAAAGCGGAGACGAAACAAAGAGTAAAGATGTGGGCAAGGATTTGATTCAGAGCTTGAGTAAAGGCCGATGTGAGTGCGTGAGTAAGGGTGTGAATAATAGCCTAAGTGAGGACACGAGTAAGGGGATGAGCAAGAGTCCTACTGAGAAGGGCGAGTAAAGGTCTAACAGAGGGTACACATGATATTATGGGTATGAATATGAGTGTAATCCAAGTGTTGAGGATTATATGAGGCGTTGCGTGCCACACGGGCGAAGATGCCAAAAATAAATTCTGAGTAATCGCCGTACAAAGTTTGTAAAATGAAAATTCCCATAACATAATTGATGTTATGAGCAGAACGGCGCACAGTATCGCTTAACTGACGGGGCCAAAATATCAAGCTCGGCTGTGAGATTTCGATACCATAGAAGACAGATTTCTTAGCTGGTGGTGACTCTGCCCTTGTAACACAAAGCGCTTCATATCATTTAACAAGGTTTGAATTTTTAGAGAGCACGAAATAGTGAATTTCCAAACTTAGGAACTAGATTTTATTTCTGTTCGATTTGTTATTTGTTATGGCCATGACACGCGAATAAAAAAGCACCAAAAGAGCAGAATTCTCAGTTCAATAGTACGAAACTTCGATTCAAAGTCAAGAACGTAATATTATCTCTCTACGAAGCGCTAGTCTTACCACATGAAATATGTAGTGAGCTCCCAAGACATTAGCAAAAATGGAGAAAATTTTCAGCATAGGAGCGAAACGGGTCACAGAACTGTGAAACTTTAGCTCCCAACGACATCGTCAAAGACTTAAACTCGTCATCCTTGAAAAAAGAAAACAACTAGGTCAATTATTTGAGATCTACAAATATTTTATTCACTCCAGTGATGATAGCTCACAAGGGTTATTTGACATAGACGATAACTTACTAACTGGAAATAAAGGTGTAAAACTAAAACAATGAACTCAAATACCCTATGTCCTAAGTTATTCTTGCTATAATAGTCGGAATCTGGAACTAACTGTCCGAAAATAAGTCTTTGCTGGTTCCCTGAACACATTAAAAAATCCTCTAGAACAATATTAGATAAAAATTTCCCAGCATTCCAAATCACTGATTCGAGGCCTGATCGAAACTTCATGGAGAGAACAAGAAAATGAATAAATTGCTTGTGTGAATAAGCAAGCAGCGGCAAAATCTTTCTTTTTCATGATATTAACTTTAACACGTTTCCTGCGATGGGACCCACCGGTGGTTCACTTAAGTTAGGTTCTGAAATTATTTTCAAGTCTTTTAGTGATTATGTGAACATAGTAAAGATTTACACCGGCTAGGTAATCGCAGGAAACGTGTTAACGCTGTTAGTTCTTCACCCTAATAAAGCGTCAACAACATATGAAGGTAGATAAAAGTAATAATCCTAGTATGACTGAAAAAGAATTAGACAGTTATTCTCTCCACTTTCAATTTTTCCTTTCTCCTCAATGGAAGCGCATGTAGGGAACAGCTGTAGTGATAGTAGTTACCGTAAACTGCTGGTAGTAACACAAGCAATTTAGTGACTTGTCTTGACCGCTAAATCTTCAATGCTACTCCGGTGACTGTGTGTTATTTGTCTGGCGGTATGTGACTTGACCATATTCTATTAAATTTCATTCGATTTCATACAATTCTATACAATGCCCCTCGATTCCATGCAATGCTCCTCGACTCCATACAATTACCTCGATTCCATTGAATTCCCTTCGATTCCATTGAATTCCACTCGATTACATTGAATTCCACTCGATTCCACTGAATTCCACTCGATTCCACTGAATTCCACTCGATTCCACTGAATTCCACTCGATTCCACTGAATTCCACTCGATTCCACTGAATTCCACTCGATTTCACTGAATTCCACTCGATTCCATTGAATTCCATTCGATTCCATTGAATTCCACTCGATTCCATTGTATTCCCCTCGATTCCATTGTATTCCCCTCGATTCCATTGTATTCCCCTCGATTCCATTGTGTTCCCCTCGATTCCATTGTATTCCCCTCGATTCCATTGTGTTCAATTCTATTGAATTCCACTCCATTGGATTCCACTCCATTGGATTCCCCTCCAAAGAATTCCGCTCCATAGAATTCCGCTCCATAGAATTCCGCTCCATAGAATTCCGCTCCATAGAATTCCGCTCCATAGAATTCCGCTCCATAGAATTCCGCTCCATAGAATTCCGCTCCACAGAATTCCGCTCCACAGAATTCCGCTCCACAGAATTCCGCTCCACAGAATTCCGCTCCACAGAATTCCACTCTATAGAATTCCACTCTATAGAATTCCACTCTATAGAATTCCACTCTATAGAATTCCACTCTATAGAATTCCACTCTATAGAATTCCACTCTATAGAATTCCACTCTATAGAATTCCACTCTATAGAATTCCACTCTATAGAATTCCACTCCATAGAATTCCACTCCATTGAATTCCACTCCATTGAATTCCACTCCATTGAATTCCACTCCATTGAATTCCACTCCATTGAATTCCACTCCATTGAATTCCACTCCATTGAATTCCACTCCATTGAATTCCACTCCATTGAATTCCACTCCATTGAATTCCACTCCATTGAATTTCACTCCATTGAATTCCACTCCATTGAATTCCACTTCACTGAACTTCACTCTATTGAATTTCACTCCATTGAATTCCACTCCATTGAATTCCACTTCACGGAACTTCACTCTATTGAATTTCACTCCATTCGAAGCCACTTCATTTTGTTCCATTACATTCGATTCCAATCTTGTCCGCTCCATTTCAGTCAATTTCTATCCATTATAATTTATTGTTCTATTCTACACATTTATTTGTTTTTTATTTTATTTTGTTTCAGTTTTCGGAATTTATTTTAAAATACGTTTGTATGCATGAACTGTGTTCTGTGCTGCTTTGTATTCTCTGGTTAACTACTTCAAACTGTTACTCGTAACTTTTAGTAACAGTTTGTGACCTAGTTTAAGCGCTTGGATCACAAACAAAACGTATTGCTAGAGTAGTTCATTAAAATTGGGAATTAACGCATGCATCAATTTCCTGCCCTCGAGTAGATGGCCCCTAGCGTCATCCTGCACACCCTCCTGCAGGAGTCTTGGATGACTCGCACGGTGCTTAAACACTCCAGTGGACTACAAGCAGATGTTTTAATGGACTAGCTGCGACGCTGGTAGCGTTATTCAGGAGAGTCTAGCCTTAGCCACCTAAGTCCGACTAAAACCCAGAGCTCTAAGCGACTTTAGCCTTTGATAAGTTCAGCAGATAAGTCGGCGAAATAAAAAGTTACTCTACAGCCTTCAATTTACTCTATAGTTCTTGCAGGACTTATCCTTAACTCTTGATACTCTCATGTGGTAACATACATGAAAGTGCATAATTTATGCCACTTGCAGGACTTAAATTTTCAACCAAGCAAGTAGTAAAAACACACTTCTAAGTCATTTTGTATAATTCTTGGACCACTAAATTGGCAAAAACGGAGAGACTATAACACAATTCAATGATTTCATTCCATTTTATTCTATTTCGTTTGATTCAATTCCCTTGATGAGCACTTATTAATAGGAATATTTTTACAAGCAAACAATTCACACAGCGATGTCTTGGGCCTGTACAAGACTATTAAAAAAACTTCCTTCTAATTATTAATTGGTTTTGCTCCTGCTCGTAAGTTGTAGTGTGCTCAAATTTAAAAAAATGAATGAACACAATGCATGCACTAGTTTTAGCACACTTGAGGCCAATTTTTTACCACACGCATAAACTTAATTATCTTAATAACACTAAAAGCTACATTATTTTCCTGACTGTGCACCAACTGCTTCCAGCCCGAGGGAGCAGATACCAATTCCACAGGCTACAAAACAGTTTGAAAAAAGGTAAATTTCGCTTTAAAATGAGCAACGCAAAAAAACATGCAATTAGAAGGCCCTTCAGCATTGTTTAGCATTCGAGAGTTTTGCCTTTTACTGTTTCAGGAAAAATAAACAGTGAAGGGACTACTACATATGTTTCTCTTATAAATTTAAATGTTGCTGCTGAGTATTTAACACATGAGAAATTGTCTTTAATGTGTGCGCTGTAAAGTAAAGAAATTTTTTTTCGAAAATTTAACCAAGTCCATTCTTGCGGTAACGTGTTTTTGTATCTTATTATCATAAATCTATCGTTGTTGAAAATACCTATAACAAATAGAAATAAATGTCCCATGAGGGCTGTTTTCCTTCGAACTTTAATCTAGAGAAGCGGCCGGAAGTTTTGAGAGCTTCGTACGAGGATAAACTGTGTTTGTCAGCCAGAGCCTGCAAGTGTACTGCTGGACAGTGCTAACTTATTTCTGAACACAATCCCTAAATCTTCGCCGGACACCGCGTCATTATCACTTTCTGTCCGGTTTCCCTTACATCGAAGAGTCACCTCTTGATTTCAAGGAAGATTTCCTTGGCGTATTTGACAAAACTTTAACATTTCGTGGTGATAAAATACTTTGATTTTGACCGTCTAAGATAATTGATATGCTATTCGATGCTGTCGTGTAAAAAATAATTAGGTACATGAAATTGCATACCTAGAATATGCTTGCACATGTGAGAATTATTTTGTATTCAAGTTATTAGCACGTTTCCTACGATTGCCTAGCCGGTGCAAGTATTTACTTTGTACACATAGTCCCTAGAAATCTTTGAAAAAATCACAGAACTTAACTTGAGTGACCCACCGGAAGTGTGTTATATGAAATTTTCATCAATAACTTCACTTCGAACGATATTTTTTAAAAAATAGTGCCCGTTTTTGCATAAACGAATTGACGGTAGAAGTTAGACATGGTGTACAGTGCTGTCCAAAATTAAGGAACATATATTAAAGCTTCCAAATCTTCAAAAATCATGAATCAATTTTTTTTTAAATTTCTCTGAGTGTTGACGTACAGTACTTGAACTATTTTTCAAATTTTTAGATTGGGTAAATAATAATACCATAGGTATTTTACCTTTTATTACTTTTTGAATGCGGGAAATTAAGTCACAAAATAACGTTTTTACCTAAACTTGACAGCAGAATAGATCACAGACGGCTTTTTTTAATAATTAGGACTGCAACCTTTGATTTTAATCCCTGCAGTGCATCGACGTACGCAGTATTTTAGCAAATTTTAGCATTTAGTAATTGTAATCTTTTCCATTTCCTGTTGTAACTTTAGCCATAAATTTTGAACTGTTATTAAATTGTTCGTCATAACATTGTGCCCTAGAGTCTTATATAGGTGTTCTAATAGATTCATGTCGGGACTTGGAGAAGACCAGTCCATAACCTCTACTTCTTGATCCCTAAGATAACCCATAATGAGTTTTGCCTTGTGACAGGGAGCATTATCCTGCATAAAAACAGGAGCATAAATTTCAGAATTCTGCAAAGTTAGCACATGTTATTCTAACACTTTCTTGTAAACAGTGACATTAACTCTAACGTTTAAACTCACGTGAGGTGATGTACCATGGCCTGATATCGTACCGAAAACCGCCAAACTTCGCCCCACCAAACTTTACAGGTTAGCGGGGGAAGTTTTCTTTATGCAGTTTGATTCCAAAGTTCCACAAATTCTTCTTCTTCTTTAAACTATCAAACATCCCTCCTAAACATTAAATTTAGATTCATTACTGAAAAATATTTTGTTCTAATCGTCTTCTGATTAATTTACACGTTTCTTTGCAAATGACAATTGTGGTGCCTGTCTCTTTTTACTCGTCAGCAGTTTTTTCCGAAGAGATTTTGCATAAAGGCCTATTTCATGCAATAGCCCTGACACAGTTTGCCGTGAGACATTTGTACCACTTTTAATTTGACGAATTTTTACCCTCAATTAGAAAACGGTCTTTTAGTGCTAGCCGTGGCATAACCTTGTCCTCTGGAACTGTCCATACGGTTTTACTGTATGAGTTAACCTACTCCTTTCATTAAAAAGTTTTAGAATTCGGCGCACAACACATTTAGAACGATTTATCTGTTTAGCAATTTGCTCCATTATATGATTTTCCTTTCGTAAAGTTACAATTTCTGCTCTAACAGCGGCATCAACTTTGATTCATTTTGAATGGTTACAAAGCTTGCTGTGAGGCTAAGCCGCCGACATCTTCTTAATGTTTATCTGCTATGATGAAGAAACTGGGAATTCCAAAATTTTCATCATTTTACAAATTTGCTTATTAATTTTAGACACTCGATAAGTAATAAAATTGTAAATGACTATGGTGGTATTATCCAGGCACCATGAAAATTTGAGAAATAAGTCAATTACTGTTTTTCTAGATTCAGTGAAAATTGAAAAAAAACGATTCACATTTTTGAAAGACTGGGACTTTTTAATATTTGTTCCTTAATTATGGACGGCACTGTATGATGTTATGAACAAGGAACGAATGTGTGGCGCAGTTATTTTCCTGCTGCATTTTGGAACCTACAGAAGCATCTGACTCTAATGTATATGATTTCCTACAAAAAATTAGATCTGGTATCGCCTACAACGAAATAAACGAACGTAACTGCTAGACAGCAACCAAGCAGAAGGCTTCAGTACTCAGGTTTCATTCCATGTCTGATCGTCGTCACGACAGTTCCTCATACATACCTCCAACACTTGATACAATTTCCTGCTCAGATCACATTTTTCCACCCACCAAGGTACACTTTCTCTAGTTCCAACTGAGCACAGCGGAAAAAAGTTATTTGTTTTTATCAAATTTACAGAAAATTATGACCAAATCTCACGAGGGTTTGGGAAGTGCTTTACATAAAGCTTTTCCTGACTGATGCTCATATTGTGGCAGCTACATGCGTAAGCGCAGACCGTTGTATCTAAACAATGAATGTCATAAGTGAGCATTATGTTATTTGTACTAGAATAAGTTTGAGTTCAAGTAAATAGTAAAATATAAATTATTTTCGACAATTTTATAACAGTGTTAATTTAACATTAGTAAGTTTCTGGGTTAAGAAATTAACGTTTTATTGTAGAAAAATATAACATTTTTATCTAATTCTCTTTTTTTTATTACTATACATGAGTTTTCCTAAAAACTAAGGTTGGATCCCATCAAATTGTAACAAATGTGATAGTACTACCAACTAGTAAAACAAATAATTCGTACAAATGACAAATAAATGTACGAATAAGCTACGAGCAGAATTATAACAGTCGTATACTCAGTTTTAATTCTCCTAGCTTACTCTTGCTGTTAGCTCGGACTGTAGATACTATACTGAAAAACTTCTCATAGTTTCGCTAGCGTAATGAACGCGTAGATTTTGTGTCAACGAGTGTCATATAATATGTATAACAGGGTCCTACAACGCATCTCGGTGTCCTACAATGCACCTTAGTGTCCTACAATGCACCTCAGTGTCCTACAATGCACCTTAGTGTCCTACAATGCATCTCAGTGTCCTACAATGCGTTTCAGTGTCCTACACTGCGTTTCAGTGTCACACAGTGTATCTCTGTGTCACACAATGTATCTCAGTGTCACACAATGTATCTCAGTGTCACACAATGTATCTCAGTGTCACACAATATATCTCAGTGTCACACAATGTATCTCAGTGTCATACAATGTATCTCAGTGTCATACAGTGTATCTCAGTGTCACACAATGTATCTTAGTGTCATACAATGTATCTCAGTGTCATACAATGCATCCCTGAGTCCTACAATGTGTCATAGTGTCCTGTGCACAACCCTAACGTCAAAGAATTGACAATATTTCAATCCTACTGGAAAATCCTCGAATGTTATGTATCATCTTCATAAGAACGGTAAGAAATTTAATTTCCGCGAGTTTTACTCATCTGTCTTTAAGAGGATGGAGCAGAGATCTGAAAAGGATTTTTCTCTGTTCATGTACATCGTAACTGTATTTCATCTTAAGAGACAGTGTTAAGCACATGGCTAGTCTAAACGGTTGTCGGGATTTGGCATAT
>VCRD01000385.1:64320-143782 GCA_006783055.1 Trinorchestia longiramus
GAGATCTGAAAAGGATTTTTCTCTGTTCATGTACATCGTAACTGTATTTCATCTTAACACGTTAAGTGCGATACGACCCACCGGTGGGTCGCTCAGGTTAGGTTCTGTAATTTTTTCAAAGCTTTCTAGTGACTGTGTGTACAAAGTAAAGATTTGCACCGGCTAGACAATCGCACTCAACGTGTTAAGAGACAGTGTTAAGCACATGGCTAGTCTAAACGGTTGTCGGGATTTGGCATATCTTTAGCCAAATGTGCCAAAGCACTCCACAGAATGTATCCTACCTACATGACACCAAGTGTCCTTGAAAATTAAGTCAGCGGGTGAGATTAGGATGCCGGCGAGGGGGAACCTGAATTTCCAATATTTGGTCTGGCAGGCCATCTTCGTTCTCCATTTACTGCATGAGGCAAAGAATCAAATTTAGGGCGAGTTCTTTTGTGCGGGTGCCGTGAAAGGCAGCGCTGGTAGGCAAACAGGGATTCGGCTCAATTTGAGAGGCGCATCTGAATATGTAAACAGGCTAAGCTCTTATCCAAACTATGAAGGGGATCAAACCCTTTAAAGCAAGGGATTTATGCAGACCATGTAAGAGATACCTGAAATGCTAGATCGAAATTTTTAGGGTCTGCAGTATGGGAAAAGTGCGTTCACGTTCCTTGCGGTTCTGGGTAAGAAAAGTCGCGCTAAATGTAGGGATAAATATTACTCAGAGCGGTTCTGAGGCAACATATGAAACGCTTCATGAGTCAAGTTAACAAAAAATGCTGTCAGTGCTGAAGTTATAGAAGTAACAACTTAGATGTACTTTCCCATTAAACTCATTCGTTCAACATAGAATTCGTTCAGACTGCACGATAATCTATTGTTCGTCTAGAATTCTCTAATAATTATCGAGAACGTGGAATAGTGCCCAGACATCTACGTACCTCTCCTCATTCCATGTAACAGTCATTTTTTTAAAAGAAACAGCAGCGAGGCTTTACTGGCCTCTCCGTGTCTGCAATAAATTCAAATTCTGTCCGCCACAAGACGACCGAGACACACCAGGACACACGCACCAGGACACACACACCAGGATACACACACCAGGACACACACACCAGGACACACACACACCAGGACACACACACACACCAGGACACACACACCAGGACACACACACCAGGATACACACACCAGGACACATACACCAGGACACACACACCAGGATACACACATCAGGACACACACATGAGAACACACACACACACCAGAACACACACCAAGACACACTAGGACACGCTAGGACACAAGGACACAGAAGGACACACTAAAACACACTAGGACACACTAGAACACACTAGGACACACTAGGACACACTAGAACACACTAGGACACACTAGAATACACCAAGACACACTAGAACAGACCAGGACACACTAGGACACACCAGGCTTGGTGGACACACTTTAGAAGAAAGTGCATAGATGTTCCTTGCGTCTTACATCATGCATGCCCGTATCATCAGCGCATTCAAACAGAAAAAATTGCTAACTTTCGTTTCTAGAACGAAAAGATATAACAATTATTAAGCGAGGTTTAATTTCTCGAACATTTGTAGACTTCTTCCAGGTTACTCAAGGAAACAGCATCTGAGACCACATATACAGAACCTCAGACATTTTTACACACCATAAAAATTGCATCGGGAGCAAAATAATTTTTACATATTTAACGGAGTAAAAAGAACGTACACATAGTCCAACCCCGCCCATGCCCCGTTTTTTACTCGCATGCCGTAAGACCGAAGTTACAAATTACAGAACCCTTCAATCAAAACTAATTTTCATTTTTAGTTTTACTTATATTGGAGAGCTTAATTCAGTTCTTTTTATAATAAGTCAAGTTTAATGCACTTTTACTCGATATCATATGAGTAGAGGTCGTACCTAGTACGAGGGAAACTATTCAGGTATTCTTGGACCCTGATTCATAATATTCACCGCGTGTAAACTGCAATTTTCTTGTTTTTGTTAAAATAATTATAATTCTAACAAACTTAAACAGACCTGACTGTGTCCTACAACACGTGTTCGCTCGCTGTACTCTCACTTGGCCTCCACGCTATGACACAACCAGCTCCTGTGCTCTCTCTTGGCCTCCACGCTATGACACAACCAGCTCCTGTGCTCTCACTTGGCCTCCACGCTATGTCACAACCAGCTCCTGTGCTCTCACTTGGCCTCCACGCTATGTCACAACCAGCTCCTGTGCTCTCACTTGGCCTCCACGCTATGACACAACCAGCTCCTGTGCACTCAATCCAGCTGATGTTGGCGGTTGCCAGCCGTGGCTACTGCCTGTAGTGACTATTGCCAGCCGTGACTACTGCCTGTAGTGGCTATTGCCAGTAATGGCTACTGCCAGGAGAGGTAGTTGCAAACAAGCAGTGGCTGCTGCCAGCACTGACTGTAGCACATCTACCTCGGAGGACAACAGACTCTTCAGATGTGACGGCAGACTTGGTTCTACGCGGGCTACCCCATTTTCGTTTTATGTAAAATTTGGCATGAAAGAGAATCAAATAATAATGTACTCATCATTGCCCAATCTTAAATTAAGGTTTCTCAAAATCAGTGTGGCATTTACATTTGAATGTCGTGTTAAAAATTTACTGTTCACCTGACTAAGTTTTTCAGCTTGCCGATAATGCACCAACGTTTAACAAGTCGGTAGAGACCATCTCAACAATTTTCAAGGGAATAACTTCACGTGAGGAAAGAGCACCAAAAGAAAATTTTGCATAACTTTCACAAAGTCAATAATAGACACGTCAGTAAAGTAGTGTTATAATTAAACGCTTCAAAAAGATTGATGTTTAACTCTTCATTAGAATAGTGTTGATATAGGACGTAGACTTAGGCTGAGGCAGAGTACCGGGTGCGGCAACATAACTTCCTTTTTTTTCAAAAGACGATCCTTTCAAAAAAGGAAGCTATGATGCCGCACTCTCTAGTACTCACCGACGACGTTGAGCATGAGTGCCATTGTCCTGGAAGGGCCTCTCTCATAGTCGACTCTGCAGCGGTACACCCCTGCGTCAGTAGGCCTGACGGAGGTCAGCGTCAGCAGGTAAGCAGGGGAGAAGCTGAAGTGAACCCTGCGTCCGAACTTGTTCTGGTCGCTCCAGTGCCGTCCCTCTCCGTTGGCACGCAGGTCGTAACTGAAGAATCAAATGCAGGCAAAACATTTAGTATTTTCGTTGCTGTTTGATGCACATGTGTGTCAAGCAGTCCCTTTTTGTGTATGTACTCTAAATTTCAAGCAGCAGCAAGCGTGTTAAGACACAAAATCATCTGTCAACCCCAAACAAAACCAACGGTGTCAGGTCTTAGAACAAATCATAAACTTTAACGCAGGTATATTTTTAGAAGGCTGAAATCACCTCGAAGAAATGAAAACCAGAGGAGAATAGAAAAACTGGAAACATTTGTATGAAACAAATGTATTTTAAAAATGAGAAAAGAAATTTATTTTGCGGAAAATTGCAGGAAGATGAATTCCAAATCTACTTCCAAAATTTTTCCCATGATCCAAAGACCTGCCCCCATTATGACTACTGATATGTTCAAAAAGGTCAAGATAGAAAGCTCACATGATGGTAAGAATACATCCAAAAATGTTAAAATTTAATAGAAAATGTCGAAATTTTAGCAAAACACTGTAAAAAAAATCTGTACAGTTCAGTTGGAGCCAGATTGAACATATAGGTGGAGTGATTAAATATTCAGACTTATGATTTATGGTAAATATCTGGTCACTTATGCAGCACCTCAAGAATAAAGGAAATAAAGTCATAGATTATTAAAGAAAAATAGTTATCTAATAACTAGATTAGAAAACCAACACACAAACTGTTGAAGAAAATAGTTTCTATCGTAGAAATGGTAACGCAACATTTTTCATCCAATTCTATGTCAAGAGGAAAAAGAACTATAAATTTTTAGGGCACTTGTAAATCTGAGGAGCTTTCAAAACTAACGTACGACTTCTGTGACCCAACTCTGAACAAGATTAGCAAGCGAAATGTGTTCTTACGTTTTGCACGTGACGATAGAACTCTCCTTACATGACGTATTATGGATCAAGGGAACATAAATGTAGTTAATGGCTAAGTTAACCACATAAATGTGGCTAAACCTATGGTTGAAAGAATGTAGGTTCATAGATTTATCATTTGAAGCTGGCAAATGAAAACGAATAAGAAATGGCTTAGTTCTCAATAATTATTTCAGTACAAATTTTACTACAAGTAAATTAGATTGTATGTATTGAAATGGAGTATTACCCACACAGTACTTCACAAAGTTCTCATTTTATTTCAAATTTTCGGATTTATCAGTGTTAGTTCGCATTTGTGAGCGAAATAGTTTATAGATAGTTTTTCGTCACATTAGTTGGAGCAACTATTTCATTTCTGAACTTAATTCCTAAAATAATTATTTGACTTTACTGTATTTAAATTGCCAAGCGTGGCAACAACTGCTACAAAACTTTATTTAAAAAATTTGTGAAATATTTTGCAGTAATATTTATTTGATGGTGGCCCATTATGTAGGACATGAAAAGTGTATAATTATTCAAATTTTCATACACTTTCAAAGCTTTAACTTTTCTGCATTTAGTGGGGTAGGTGATGTTTATGAATTCCTAATGTTTCCATCTGATTTTATATTGCTTATGTGATCGATTTCATTCCTCACACTGAAATATCAAAACTTTTAGAGTGTGAGAGGCATAACAGAACAAAAAAGGGACCCTTTATTCGCTATGGTTCTTAATTCTACACAATTTATCGGAACATATCCCAGGTGATCGAAAGATGTCACCTTCAACTATTTGTTTCGAAATTATTGTTCTTGATAGCATCTCTTTTATGTAAGTCTGGCTTACCTTGCGATAGGTTTTGTAGAATGCGTCTGAAAGTTATACCGTAATGCGATAAATTCTCTGTTTTTAACTTAACTTGTTCTATAACTGACAGTGGTAGGGGCTACACTGCCCTGGATGAAAAAGCTCTTACCTGTAAAAAGGCTCTGGAGATTCTCCTTTGTACCAAAGAAAGATCACAGGAGCACTCGCTCCTTGCCCACTGCTCCTCATGGCAACATTTCTGTTGCCGTCTGCCCCACCGCTCCCAAGGCGGCTGGTGCCACCATTTACCCCTCTTCTGAAGCCCCAAAACTCCTCACGAGGCATTTTCTGAGCTCTTCCACCTCCCTGCTCAGCCTCTGCGTGGGGATACCCCCAAGCATTGCTGTTATTTTTGGAGTTTCTGGCGCCGTTTTGTGAATTTATTGGTGCACCATTTATACTTCTGGTGACAGCCTGCGTCATGGGTGGGTTGCCGTCCGTTATGTCGCACGGCAATGAGATCGATTCGTTCAGTAGGACAGTCAGGTTTCGCTTCACTGTAAAGAAAAGATACGACACAGTTATTACTAAATAAACTCTTGCTTCATTCTCTTTGAAATAAAAACTATCCCTCTGCAATTGATTGCAGTGAATAAACAACTCGGTAATGATCGTGCCTACGATGTTTATTTGGGTAGAGAGGAACTGCAAGAACATGCATGATATTTAGGGGGGCTTGAGTCTTGGCTTGCCTGCAGATGAGACGTTATTGGAGTCAGGCTTTTGACCGACTGTTGGTCACAGAAGATGACCATGAAAAGAGAGCCTGAGGACAACCCTCATCATTTCGAGCCACAGTTTGAATCAAAGAAGAAAACTTGGAGACTCGTAACTGCAAGTCTCTGGCTGCATTCGTTCCTTTCTTCGCTTCAAATATTTGCATGAAAGCTGCTCTGATTTTTATCTGCTCTGTTTGAGCTAATCTGGAAGAAATTCGAGATGTAGCCAGGGAAATATTCCGTGATAAAATTCGTTGAAAAAATTCTCGGATGGAATTTGAAGGAAATATTTTTGCTCCTCTCCACTACAAATAAACTTTTTGTTGAGCGCTAGTGAACCGTTGACTTTTGATACTTGAAAATTAAAGCATTTACTGCATGATCACCTATAAGCTTAATGCGCACCATAAGAGGAAAACAAATAATGACAAGTTAAGGAAGGAAAAAGAGTTGAAATATCACAGCAACTCTTTTCAAATCATAATGAAACCAGGTGTGATATAGGAATCCATTGGTTAAATGCAATATAAATTAAGCTTGTACCTGCAATAAATTAGTATTGATAGATATGAACAAAAAAAATTAAAGACTCACGAGTGAGCAAATGAATGATAAATACGCCTCGAGAATTTTAATAGAACCTTTTCCACTTGTTTTTTAAAACTATGTTCTTTTTCTAGTGTTGTCATATTGATAGATATGACTAAGGTACAAAGAATCTTCTCTTTTGCAATTTAGTCAATCAATTTATAGTACGGATTTAATAAGTTCATGACTATTGCTACCCAAAAACTGAACAACAATTTTCCAGTTGAAGGTATAATTCACATATGAAAAAGATAAATTCCTGAATCGCCACAAAGACCACTTGGAAATAATTGTACTCTCATTAAAGCATTGTTTTAAGTGTTATAGGAATTTAGAGCACCTGTTACTTAACTGTGAGAGTAATGAGTTAATTGTAGGGCATATTATTAAATTCCTGTTCAAACCACTTGAAAATAATAACGAGGCTTTGATGTAATGTCAGGAACAATGGTGCTACTCAAACCAATTTCAGAAAAAGCTTTATGCTTTTCTTTACAATATAGGACAAGAATTGTGAGACTATAATATTTCATACATGAAACAGACGAAAAACATCTAACGCAATTGTTTCCATTCATATTAAAATGTTTTGCCGAGCACGTTCTTCCTTAGAGCTAAGGAACAATAGTCAGGGCACTGGCGTGCATCAGCACACACGGCAGCAGGGACTTGCTCTCAAGAGAAATGTGACGCAGCAACGTAATTCAGAGTCTACCATCTGTTGTATATTTGAGTGCAAGTAAAAATGAAGATTATGATGACCAGTTTTCTCAAACACAATGGAAATACTTCAGGTACAAGTGGTACGAAGATCACTGTTTCAACATGCAGCAGTGCGGTCGGAATTAATGAACTGGCTTTGGTTACTAAGTGCCTATTAATGCTAATATCACCAATAGCGAATTATTAGTTATTTGATCATGAATGATTCAGAAATTATGAGCAGTGACAAAGTGAATTCAGAGAACAATGCATCATCGAATTAATTTTAAAGCACTGAACAAAACGAAAATGTGGCGTTTCTGTCAATCACTTTATTTGATTGTGTGTTTATAAGAGAGATATTTTCCGAGCACTGTCACTACAATGATATTTGTCAAAGTTCTATGGACAGGAACAGATACATCTTTTGAACGTATTAATAAATCCTTCTGCAAATACATTATCATTAATAAATTTCCCTATCTCCATAATGCTAAGTGTTATCATTAGATATCTATATTAAATTGGATGCATTTTCATTCGTCATCCTGTACTTTACCGATGTACACAGTCATGCTCACGCGAAAAATCAGCTGAAAAAGTGTTTGTGCTGAAACAATACAACCCTTTTGTAGTGATCCACACCACAAGCAAATCAAATATCGCTTACCGATTGTGACTATAAAAAAACGAGAAAGTTAGAAACAACAATTGATGCTGCAACGTGAGCTGGGATGCGACAGCGAGCTCTGCATCAATTTAGAAAGTATCGACAATGGCGAGCAGTGAACGAGAAACATCGATGCCCAGCACTTGCGCCAATTTCGGCCCCGACGCCCTGAATTGTTAGCCTCCAGTTACCAGCGTGGCTGAAGTGCGCGACTTTGCAATTCCCAACCCAACGAACGTCAGCAATGATGCCAGGAAGCCTTCGAATTCTTGTTGCAATTCCTTGCTCTAGGTAAGGTTGCGATGTCAGTTGAATGGCACACAAAAGCAGCAGAAGATTTGCAATAATTCCTGCAAGCATAAATAGGAAGCAAATATGTATTACCGTCACGTAAACTAATATATACATAAAGCAAATGCTGCAGCATCCATTACGTAGAGAACGGTCATAATTGCTATTTCAATTATTCTTCTGTGTATCAATAGATGTAAAATTTAAAGTATAATCTTGGTAAGTGGTTGTCAATTTAACTTTGTAAAATATCCATTGTAATCAGCAAAATATTTGCATGCAATAATTCTTTTACTGTTAGAAAAATTAAAATTTCCTTACTGGTTCATGATTAAAGCTTTGGAATATTTTTCTAAAAACTCATTTCAGCAAAGCAATTGTGCTGAGGCAAAACATTACTAAATAATTTTGTTCCTGCGAAACTCATTTTTATCAAGGATCAGCTTCCTTGGGTTCCTGAAAACATTTTTTTTACATTCAAGAGGAATATGTTACAGAAGGTTCGTTAGGTTTTTATGAGACATGTCTGGTGTCAGGGAATAACTGAGACCAGACTGACAACGATGTGCCACCAATGAAGCCTGTGATGAAATAACAGGCTTAGCTCCGTGGAAATCTGTTAGATCCGTCCAGGAAAAAATAATATCTAGGGATGTATCCAGAGGAACAAATAATTATTAAATTCATTTCGAAAGCTTCCCATGTCAATTTCTCATTTAAATTCTCTCGTAGGTTTGAAACATATAATTAAACAGTTTTAACCAAAGAATGTTTAGCAACCGAGCGAAAATAAATAATTTTTTTCAGAATGAAACTATAAGATACGGATCTTTCTTACTATAATAGTTGGTTCGAGACGAGATTGAAACACAAATCTATGTCGCGTAAAAATAAATAATTTTACATGTATAAAAATAATCATAACATAACAAATAACACAAACATAAATATAAGAGGAAAAAATCTGCCCAGGAAAATTCAATCATTGTAAGTGGAAGTTACGACTTGTTGCGATTAATATTTTTATTTCAGTTGTGACTAAATAATTGTTTTTTCAGTTAACAAAGATGTACTTTCTAAAATTCGAAACTTACTCTGGGAATTCAAAACAATTTAAAAATATATATATTTTTAAGGGCCTTATCTACTTTTTCTTTATCACTTTTACATTATTTTTACACTACAATCCAAATATTTTGAAGAACAGTTTAAATTACAAATGATGAAAATATTTCTCGGAATGTTATGTATAACGCTGGTGCCCTCTATACAAGTTTCCTTGTTAGCATGACAACCTACGTATGTGGACAAAAAAATTTATTTGGATGAACAATCACTGTAAGATTTTTATTAATGGGATATTGAAAATTTCAAATTGATAACGAGCATCTGTGCTTGAAGTTCAGACAAACATTTATCAGCTAAACTAAGTGCGTCTAAATATAAGGTTAAATAAAAATAAGGAAAAGTTGTAGCTCACACGTATTTCAAACCCTTTTGTTGTCCCAGGTACTGTTTCATTTATAGTACTTTTGTTGCCTCACATCTCAGTAATCTGCTTTGTTAATCCAAGCTTAAACTGGTATTTGCATTTGTGTGTCTGGTCACAAATAAAGTTGAGCACATACTGCATTCAGGGTGAAAGGTTTTACACGTAGCACTGCTTTTATCAAGTCTCTGTAAATGCCGACAGCCACGGGGTTATGAGTAACATCTCGAAGCGTCATCCTAGTTAGTGTCTGTGAAGGACCATGATGTACATGAGAGTCACTTTAAAGCATCATAATCCCTTTGTATTCGTTAATTGCGAGACCATTGAATCCAAAACGACGTCGAGCCACCTCATTTCTCAATTTCTATAAGATGTGTACGGACTTTGAGATATTTTATGAGCTTTAGATGTTAATCCAGAGTGACAATAAATTTAAACATATTGCGAGTGATCAACCTTGTTTCTCAGTTAGAAATATAAAAAAGTTTACTTGTTTCACGATGATTGATACAACTTGAATACAATTTTAATGGCGACCGATCAACGATTGACTTTAATACTGTATATTGAAAGGTTAACACACAATATCCGCTTTTGCACCATCTATATAAAACACATTTGTTGACATTTTTATATCATTGAAGATCGACATGTCTTTAATAAAATAATCCCTTCGTAATTTTGACAATGCTAATTTCCTTGACGATTTAGAACTAGAAGCAGTGACCTGATTAATAATTAAATACCAATTATTGTTAACCCTTTAGCGACTAAAAGGACAATACGGTCCTCTTTCACGGTCTTTGGGAGAATTGTTCTAATAATTAAACAGTGAGCAATATGAGGTTGCTACTAGGTTTGAACGCGGCGGCATGTTACAGCGTCGTTCTTTTGGCTGCCTGGCTCTCAGCGTGCTTCATTGCATTAGTGTACAGACGGTCTTGGTGAGCTTAGACGTAGAAACTAGAAAAACAAATTGGTCGCTAAAGGGTTAAATCATGCGTTGAGTCATCGTAGACTTTTAGAAGCTTATGCGTCGATGACGTAGAAGGGTCATCAGCTCTCACGCCTCCCATCCATTGTTGGGTCGCAAATAATGAAATATAAATGACAACTTCCCTCCTCAGGCGTCGGACTTGATGTTCATTTCATCCAAAAACTGCTCTTCGATAAAGCTCCATCGGTCTTTTATAGGTTTAAAAGTCACAAGCATACATCATCAATATATAATTTAGGACTCCAGAGAGATCTCTCGCTTCGAAGAAGCAGTCCATCGACGATTTTTTTGCAAAGGCCGAGGTAGTTGATTGCAACGTTTCCACATCGTTGATTCTTCGCCGATTTTTACTGAGTTGGCAGAAAACGATAGGAAGTCGACGGCAAAACTTAGAGTCTCGTGAATCTCAAAGGACTTCAGAAAAAGCAGACGTTCTTATGATACTCTGCTAAGAAATTGGCCACTCCGAAAAAGAAATGCAAATTAGAATCAAATACTGTAGAAAGCTCTAGCGTAGCAGCTTCTGTGTGCGACTTGTATATGTTTGGTAGTGTTTATCAACATTTTGTCTTTCTTTCCTGCATGCAGTCGTAGTTACAAAGTAATATTATGTATTTCTAACATTGTAGAACTCTGTAAATTTTTATTTGAAATTTAGAAGGATTGGATATAAATATTTATCTTCAAGCATGACCAAAATCTATCAAAAAAGGCTTTTCTTGTAATTTAAACTATCATAAATTCAGTCACATAAGGCTTCACGGAGATCTTTCTTGAATTCTTCCGCGTTAATGATTCCTTAACAGATTACAATACTTAAAATCTGTAATATAAGTTATGTATCGCAATTTTAGCTAGTACAGTTGTCTGTTGTTAGCGATGAGATTATTCCTATACCTACCGAAGTTCAACTTTATGTCATTACTTAGAATTTGATGTTCGAGTTATTCCAAACTATATATTATAGAGTATATGAATAATAATTTATCACACTGTCGCTAACTGTACGCCACAAAGACTGACTAGGGAGAGTGTTATTCTATAATGAGTAGACAAGAGCGCTGCCGGGCATACTTTTTAATAATGTTGACTATGTTCAGCAACCATCAGTAAAAATGAATTCGATGCTCGTCGCTCTGAAATAACTCAACAGCTTTTTGGTCTAACTGGTCCCACCACTGCTACAGCTCCCTAAGGCCAGCTTAACAGTTATTAGGTCTGGCTGAACTAAAACCTGGAGGTAGTGAGATGCTTACAAATTCTGATTGTAGCTAACATTAAATAGATAAGGAAACGTTGTTCTAGTTTCAAAGTCAATTGCTTCACTACAAAGTGTTGCAATTTCCATGGCATTGGAAGTTCCCGCCGTGACAGACTGCAACAACGAAAGTTTCAACAACGGTAAAGTTAGGAAAATGGGGAATAAACGCATTAACCCTCTACCGCCGTATGGCACTCACAGGGAATATCAGAAAAAATGCTAATTATGTTAAAATTATATTATATGTGAGCAATATGAGGTTGCTACTAGGTTTAAACGCGGCGGCATCATACAGCGTCGTTATTTTGGCTGCCTGGCTCTCAGCGTGCTTCATTGCATCAGTGTACAGACGGTCTTTGTGAGCTTAAACGTAGAAACTAGAAAAATAAATTCGTCGCTAAAGGGTTAACTGTGTACAATACCAAGTGGAGTTGTAAGAATCACAAAATTAAAGAAAAAAAACAGTATTTTATTTACGCATTCATTGATTGCATTCTATTCAGGCCAAAGAATAGTGAAATGCTAGTGACTAGTAACCAAAATTTTATGAAAATGTTGTTTTCCGTTGTGGGGTAGTCAGCATCATCGATAAAGATTCATTACGGGATAGGCGCATATTATATGACTCCCAAGGGCCCCTGTGTGGGAGGAAATCTTTATATAACTTGAAGGGCAACGACGTTGACCACGGTGTGTCCTGCATTGCTTAAGTGAGCAAAATAGAAAGAGACTAAAAATCAATCTTGTGAAAGAAGTTTTAGAAATTATCAGTGAACTGTCTCTTTGGTTAGGTGAAAGAGCACTTTCACTGGGCAGAGAAGCATATACGAAGAACAATCAAAGAGCGTATAGGATAGGCATCAGTCGAAAATTCTAAGGTGCACTCATGCGACTTTATCAAGCCTAAATACTTTTCTCGAATAAAATGGGACTTAAGAGAAGGCAGCCGATATGAAGGAGAGGGATTAGAATGTACGAGTTCATGCTTGGTTAATCGAGACGAATTGAATAGGCCACCGGGCGGTATTTATACTCGATCCAATCAGAAAAAACATGAATGCTATTTTCAACTGGGATCTGCTGGAAATTCGAGAGTAAGATGAAAGACATTCATAACGAGACCGTGCTTTTAATAAAGACGAACTTTCAGTGTAGTGTTCAACGAAGTTTGGAAAATCATGCAAAGTATTAATGGTTTGATAAAAATATTGAATACAATTTTCAAAAAATGTAACTCAGAAAGTCCTCATCATTTACTAGAGCAGTTGATTTTGTTTAAAACATTTACTATATAGAGTGGGTATGAAGAATGTTCTTATTTTAAATTTGCTCTAAATCTTGTAGTATTAGCGTTACAAAGTTGAACTAAAATAATTTAAATGAGCTTAATTCGAGTTATTTTTTTCTGTTTTTGTTACACGCCTCAGTTCTACACAAGACTTGCATTATTTTCATAAACATTTAATCAATGTTTTTCTTCCCTGCACCAATGATTCAGCTACGCAACACTTGTTTAGTAAAGGTTTAGGGTGTAAAATATGGCAAATGCAGAATCAATCGAGGGGACTCGAAAATAGTTGAATGATTGTTATGGATTCAGGTCAGATGAAAGAACTGCTCGTAAGATTCTTCAGAAATTATGAGAAAAAGTGTGAACAATCTTCCAAGTTTAAATAGCTTCATACAACAATTGTGACGTCTAATATCGTCATTGGCTGATGATAATTAGTTTACTTGAGGCTTGAAGGATTAAGGGGTTTCCTCGTACATATGCTTGTTTACAGCCCATCTCTTTAAGTTAGGTTCTAAGTTAAATTTCTTGTCAATTTTGAATTGTATTTATCATGGTGCACGCAAGACAACGTTGGCGAAGTTAAATCCCTGCGTAATAAATACAATTCCAAATTGACTAGAAATTTAACTTAGAACCTAACTAAAAGAGATGGGCTGTAAAAAAAGCATTTAAGAAAACCCCTTAATCTTTCAAGCCTCTAGTAAACTAATTATCATCAACCAATGACGATATTAGAAGTCACAATTATTGTATGAAGCTCAAGCAAGTGGCTGGAGAAAATAGAGAAATGTATTTCAATAATATGACTCTAAGTGATGAATGTAGTACTTATTTAAATGGTGTGCCGAAAGAGCAAAATTGCTGAAAATTGTTAACAAAAAATATTTTTTCTTTGCTTGAAAACCCTTCAACTCCTCTAGGGTCAATATATGGTTGAGCTTTAATACCTGAAGAATACATGATCTCTTCTTTTTCAAAAATTCAGAAACTGATGACACCGTTACAGTTATACTTGAAAGCTACGTTGACACGCATAACCAAGTTTTTTGTCACCAAAGGTTAGGTTTTTGGCACCAGGAAAATGGTGCACCAGAACCTCGACGGAAATAATCAAGTGGTTAATTGCTCGCTTTCAGGGAACTAAATTTCGTACAAGAGTGAATTTCCTTGGTTAGTTAGGCCACGCGACCTTTCCAAGCTTGAACAAGAAAGACAAAGTGTTTCGGAAAGAGCCAACATCATCGCTGAAATGCTGAAAAGGGGTTATCTAGCATTTAGGTTATCGAGTTGAAAAAATTTGTGAATGTGATAAAAGTTTAAAGAAAGGAATATATTTGCTAATGAAATTTCAGATCAAATTCTTTTGAATGATTTTAGTTTAAGTTTCGTACCAACAGTTTTATGCCAAGAGAGAAGTAAACCAAATTCAACAGAGGAGTACAACATACTTTTCGCACGCTCTGTGCGGATGATGAAAATTGAAAATAAATGTTTTATTTCAGAGGTGGAAAAAACTTGAAGAACAATCATACAAAATAAATTTATTCTTCTGCAAAAACTTCTAAGTTAGTCCAATTTTCAGACTAAATTAAGATTTATGAGGGTTTCTCTTTTATTCTTCTAAATGGAAATCCCACACTGCACAAATAAATGGAATTTGATCAGATTGTAAATTGCATGAAATTAGAAAAATAATCTGGATGATTAGACGATAAGAGTGAAAATATTGGACTAAAAATATGATAAATGATATTTATTAAACAAAAGCCATGATTGAGATTAATTTTTTACATACATATTTTTAACATGATGTCGAAGTTAAAGAAAACCTTTGTTTTTTACTCTCCTTAACACGAAAAATAATTGAACGACATAAGGAATGGGAAACATGAAGTAACTTGAAAAAAGGATAGAATTAGAAGAGTGTCGAGAATAAGATGAACCTAATTAAGTCATTGTATATGACTTGAAGATCAAATGATAAAGGAAATTTTAGTATTTTTTATCAAATGTTTAATATACGAGTACATATACTCAAATACTGTAATAATATGAACTAACTCAAAATGACGAAATACTGTCAACACCAGTGAGCAAATAAGTAGAAAGTTATTTCAAACATAATGGATCTTTAGTTGCAGTGCAAAAGGACTTCGTAACAATAATAATCAACGAATTTCAATGTGCTCATGTTGAGTACTGATTGAAACGATGAATCACACATGTATATCGTACTGTTGTCAGTCTGTAAAAGCGTTCAGTTCATTTTATTAACAGGTAGAAAAGTTGATAGACTTAATACGTAAAAATAACCATATCAAAGACATAGTTGATAGATTTGATAGGCATTAGTAGCCACATCGAATAGACATAGTTTTTAGATTCAATACGTAGAAGCAACCCCATGAAAATGGCACAAGCAGCAGCATCCAATTTGGCACAGCACCAGCGCCAAGTCGAGTCACATGATATAGGCTACGAGGGTCGTGCTCAAATCTTGTAAAGCAGTTTCCCCTAGCAAGGACCTTCAGACAGAAGCTGCAGTTCACTTTTGCGCGATCAGGCAGCGCTGGCTGGGAGCCAAATGAACATTTTTTGGGGCTCAGAACGCTCTCTAGAGCGCCTATTATCCTCACTTCCCAGACCAATGACAGCAGTAATGTAGACACAAGTGTCTACAAGGAGAACGTTGGTCATGGTAGACAAGTGTTCACGCACAGAGAGAGAGAGAGAGTATCCAGTAAGAGGATGACAAAGCGCAGAAAAAGTTCTGGTAGATAAGGGTTCACGTCCTAAAAGAATGAGAATTCTCCTAGACAAATTTCATGATCAAAATAGATAGCACGGCTACATGAACGTTGAGGAAAATTATAGAGCTTCTAGTCGTTGCATTCACATACCAACAAGTATTAACTGAAACTTAAAAAGTTAACTGGTATCAATACAGTTAAGCGTAGGTACATAATATGTATCACATTTATTCATTGAACGATTTGAAATTTAGAAAAAAATTGTTCCTCAGACTTCTGTTAGTTCGGTTCATATTCTAAATGGTGCTAAAAAACAAACGACATATCAAACGAATGCGTTAGACTTCTTCGAACATGAAAGATCGATAATAAATGATGAAATAAATTTTTTCTCTGATAAATTTTAAATGCAAGTAGTCAATATTTTTAAAATATATAATACAATGCATATAAAAACCTTTACCTTACCGTCGATTAATGAAATTATTGTTCATTTTACGTCAATTTCCTAAGAAATTATTTCTTCCAACATAAAAGTCAGTGATACCATCAGTTCTGGGAGTTATTGGGGAGCTGTTCGCGTTATTTTTGCCCACTCGAGGAAAAACAAAAACATCACAAGTTATTTCTGACAATTTTTACCGGCGTGGGAATGAGTCACAAAGACTCGAGAGGGATATTGGTTCGAGCTTTGACGCAATATAGGCCGTTTTTTATTCATAAACTCGGTGATTAAGATACAGACACTATCGGAAAACTTATTGAACGCAACAAAAATAGGGTGAAGAGAAGATATTTTCTCTGATGACAACTCTATTTTTAACAAGAAAATAATTGTACATTATGATGGAATTTAAATCTTCACTCGTTGTGGTCGCTTTTTTATTTCCGCTTACACGAGTTTAAGCGTTGCCTTCTTTCTTCGTAGCTCGTACTTGCACTCTACTGAAGGTGGGTTTAAAGTAAAAACATTTTAATAATTTGTTTCTTGATGGAATGTCATAAATTTTATGCAATTCATAGTAAGATGCATCGTGCATGAATTAGTAAACTTTGAACCAAGAGTGAAGGTACGGATGAAGCCTCTCCGTGTATGCTTAGAATTAAATGTGGACACCTGCTGCATAGCGGCAGAGATTGAGTGAAACTTGAAAACACGCCCAGTGGAGCAAAACTAGGGCTTTGTTTCTTGCAAATATAATCATTTACCATCATTTGCAGCAAAATTTATTTTTGTGCTTACTGGGTCTTCAAATACTGTCTGTAATTCTGTCCAACACAATCCTTTATGCTTTCAAAATTTGCTCAATGACTAATTCTCGATCGAGCTTGATTGTTAACCCTTTCGATGCTGACTAACTAACTTTCAGTAGAGCTACCAATCGTCGAGCTTATAGCAAACAAATTGAATTAATGTGCTGTGAACACTACTGTAAGGAGAGGTGGAGTTGCTATCCAGAGGGTTAATAAACAAGGTTATCAGTGAGTTAGGATCAACTATGGAAAAGGTGAAAGGATTCCCAATTTGTTTCCATGGTTGCATGTCCGACAAAACTGTTATGAGCGTCGTCTAGATTGTGAAATGTACTCTGCAATCACTTCGACTGAAAAGTTCAAACTCATCCATCGAGGCTTCAGTAATAAGAACCCATAGACAGACTTAGCCTCAGTCGTTAGAATGTCCCTAGTCTTGGGTGTGTGTTCATGCCGAGCTGGCACCCACTTCAGTACGAGTAAAGTCAAATCAATATTGGTTGTGGAAGAAATGCTTTGTTCGAGTGAAAAAAAACATTATTTATGCATAACTAGCAAAAAATAAAAAATATGCATGCACGTACTGAATAATTTCTGAAATGTAAACTAGGTAAATTATATTGCACTATAAGTAAAAGTAAGAAATTTGTACTCAACCAGTAAATATGTATATAAAACGATAGGAAAGATTAAAAGAATATTTAGAAAATAAGAAAACCATATCAGTGGTGTGCTGCTTGGCCTATCTACTTGAAGTGAGCGGCATAAATGAAGTCAGGAGTAGGATAAAAGAAAGTAACATAACTCTTGTTGATTGGAGCCTGTTGAGGGTCGACCAGAAGAAATGGTATTAATATCTTTAATATTCCAACACTCAACTTTAGCCGTGCACCTTTCACTTGCATGAGTTTTTCAAATCAAGTTTTTTTTTGTTTAGTGTTTACTACCGCGTAATAAGACTCAGCAAATATTTTTCTAATCAAAATTCACTGCTTGCTTCGGTATAAACAGATTTGAGCCATAGGCGAGCGTCGCCTATTTTTACAAGTTCTATTAAGTAATTTTTAGACGTTTGAAAACTTCAAAGAAATCCTAAAATTTGCTTTTTTGCCCTTAATTAATTGTGCGGTCGCCAGTTGAAAGCAACGCTGTCAGTTTCTTGGTCTCTGTCAACTCATGATAAGATGACGACCAAGTTAGAGGATAGAGGGTGAAGTTCATTAACATTTCAATCATTTTACCCCTGGCTTTGATCTAGCATCAAAACATGACGCATAGCTTTTCATGACACAATAGTATTCATTATTCTTCAAACTAATCAACTAATTGATTTCATAAAGCTTTATTAAAATGAAAACAAAAAAAGAGGTTCTGAAAGTGTAAAGAAAGATTTTGTCTGGAAGCACGTAACTTCAATTTCCACTTGATTATTTTAGTGTAAACTCCAACGTACAGCATGCACGTTGAACATACGTTCCAATATGGATGTAGTTCCAATATGGATTGCTAAGGTGTGTGTGTTTGTTAAAAATATCAATGGATGTATTTTTGTGGAACACTGAAGTTATGATAATAGGTGCATCACCGGTCAATGCAGATGCTTGCGATTTAAATAATTGCTTGTATTTTTTATAGAGTGATAGTAACTAAACATTCACTTCTAATTTTCATGAATTACTTCAACGATTGAAATTTTTCATGCATTTTAAGTTATTCGTACGGTCAAAGTTGGCGTCTATAAGTAAAAACTGAAAGTACACCCTAATATTCGCTGAAGTTTTTTATAAACAGAGTGACCAGCCGAAGTAAAAAAGTTTTCTTCAGAACGGTACGTTTGAGCAGCTTCGTATCACGGATACTGAGCCAGCAGAATCTAGCGATCAGACTTGAGAAGCAAACAAGCTTGAGTGGAGCCTGCCCAAAAGAAATGACTTGACAGCGATCCTTGATCGACAAAAACACCTGATGCTTTTTCGAAGATATTTTGGTTTTCCTGGTTGTTTTTTCTGCGTTCTTTCATTCAGTCACCTCTTGACTGAAGCAAACGGCTCTCTGAGATGCTTCGCATTTCTCACGTGTTTAATTCTTGCATCGATTAGTTTCTTTTTATTTCCCAGTAAGTTAATGATCGCAAGATACATATCTGCAATCAATCTTTTTCAGTTTTTGTACATCCTACTCTCTTATATCTGGTGAAGATAACGCTAGTCATCACATGTAGTCTTCCAACTGATTATGCATGGTACTGCTATTTTCTCAATATTCTGAAGGCCTGTTTACTTGAGCTGTATTCCAGACCAGCGTATCCATGCTACAAATTTGTAGTTCCAATCTAAATTCCAAAATTTGCAAACAAAATCCTCGACTATCACAATTGGAAGGCGATTAAAACAGGTTGAAATATCAATTCCATTCAGAACTAATCTCCTTGCTTTCATTTTTAACTTGTTTTTTAAAGTATCTAGCAACTTGATAGATGAAAAGCGTAGCGGTAAATCTTACTGTGACAACGAACGCTTTCAGTGATGGAAGGTGCAGGCTTTGGACTTGATCGTCTCATCATCTGCTCCACGGGATTGAAATTTGAGTTTAGCATTAATAATTCTGTGTTTCAATATCTAATTATTTTCTGGAAATGCTTTCGGTTAGTTCATTCTTACTTATCTTACCTTTTCGGCAAAAAATGAATGTTGTTATTACTAGATTACTGAATTTGTCAGTAATAATGTGAAGTCAAGAATTGGTTTGCACGTAAATGATGTAAAGAGGAACTAGGAATGGAAAAATATAAGACTGTAGATTATGTCTGTTAAATATTGTATTAAAAATATAGCCGGAATAAAATTATAGAATTTGCAAATAATATGTTTGTAAATTCCGCTATATAAAAATACAGTTTGTCGCTTGCTGGGTCTGTCTCTCTGTCACGGTCTTAAGGATTTAGATAGGAGAAAATTCGATAGGATATACACATATTGTAAGCATTGTATTGTGAATACCAAAGACACATCCTTCAATGTGGAAACTCTTTCGCAAAGCCCGCGTCTGCTGGTAAATCAAACGAAAAATTCAGTAAAAAACACTTGAACTTTTTCACGTGTGGGTTTACGAGTAAAATTATGTTAACTTTAAGATAAGTAAAAGGAGGGGGAGTCTCGGAAGGTTATGAAATGGATAAGAACATACAACAGACAAATACTAAATATGTATTTTGTAACAACGAAAAACAAAAATGTAGCATAAATTTATCCTTTCCAGAACAGTTGTAAAATTATGACCAAAATGACATTGGATGACATTGCAGGCTTGCCCAGAGACAACTTCAACACTCGTTTGTTTCGATTGCTTCGCCTTCTTTCTTCATCATTAAACATTCGAGGGGAATACTGGAGCTCGATTTTCAGTAGTCTTTTTAATTTGTATAAAGGAAACTTAGATTCTATTTTGAAAGGAATTTAACTTCAATTAGGAATTTGGATCAGCTTCTTGAAAAAAAAACGATTGTCACAACGTATATATTTCGTGATAAAGCAATGCTTCTACGACGGATCATTGCTAATGACTTCAAATTACTTCAGTATGTTCCTCAGGACAATCCATGGCATAAGAATCTTAGATTCATCCTCACAACACATAGTTTCCACGTTGTGGCAAAGATAAAGACAACAAAGTTTGAATATTTTGATATGCACAAAAAAAACGGTTTAGTGAGTGTTTCCCGAAATAATGTTAAACAAAGAAAAATATTTATAACACTTCTTCCTTCATGTTCCTCGATAAACTTATTTTAACTTGTGTATCAAACTGTATAAGTTATAAATCTGGTATGTAGGTATGTTACGGCACCTCAATGCAAAGCCAAAGCTTCCATCAACTGAATGCACAGCAACAACGGTTTTGCCATAAAGTTTGTGTTCTGAAATTTAGGCAAACTCGAGCTTTTTAAACCCTCATTACATGCTATGTCAAGGTATCCTGAGCTGGTAAGGACAAGAGCACCAAGTTCCCAGAGCTAAGTAAAATTATTAGATGTATTCAAGTGCTTGTGAAATTTCCCAGTTGTTCTAATAACACGAGTACTTCGAAATATTTGGAAAGAAAGTTTTCAATAATTTGTGTGAGACAGAGCCACTTTATCCTTTCTGAAAGAAGTCGAAAGTAAATAAAACCATAACGGAGTAAAATGAACTAAAAACGATCTAAATAGGAACTTTCACCATCACCTTCGTATTTTCTGAGATATAAGAACAATTACGACATTGAGATGAGAAGTGCTATGAAGCTTCACATTCGAATGCTATGTACAGAAGTGAAAGCAACTCCGTGGACATGGACTACATTATCGTAGTAACTTTTCCCATGTTACTACGGTGACGTAACTTTTACATGTAACTTTTACAACTTGAACAATTAATGTTGACCTGCATAATGCAATTGCTGTTCGTAGCAACATCTAGTGAGCTTCTAATTTTAACTGCTGGGAATTCCTTTGTCGCTGCTCAAGCAAGGAGTTGGGTCATCTTAATACTTCAGCTGTGTTTAGTTTGGAAATTTGTCTTTCAATATTTAGGATAAGCGTAGAGCCCTTGATGAACGACTGATGTATTTCTGGTGTCAAATATTTCCCAGGACCCGTAAAATTGTGTTGGTCTCCAGAGCATTCAAACTAATATTTAGTATAGACATATAAAAAATATGATGTTTGCCGTTAAAAACTAATTTGTTATAGTTCATTAGTCTTTTATGTTACTCTATAGAGCAAAAAATTGCATTCATCGTTTAAAGTCGGTCAGACATCAAGCCTTATAACTCATCTTAATCTACTCGGATTAAAACCTAAGGCCAACTTGCAATGCGTATATGGCAATACATACTCAAGTTCGGTATCTTTCAACTCCAAATTTTATTCAAGATATGCAAATTTTCCTCCTACAAGGACCATTTTTAATTTCAATCGTACTGATTCATTTCATACATCAAAATCACTATGAAAGTCACAGGCAGAAAAGTTGATTTAGAGGTCATTTATTTCACATATCGAAAATAGAGTTAAGAAAAATGTACCGCAATTCATGATTGCTTTTTACAGTTTCACAAAATATAAAAAAAAATTCGCTGCATAAAAATATTTATGGTCTGACGTTTGAGCATTGAAAGCAAGACATCAAGTGATGTCTCTGAATATTAATGTTAAATTTTTAGACAGCAGCGTGCAGCGGGTCGCCAATTGCCTTTGATGGTACAGGGCAAATATACAAGTTTAGTACTCTGGAGATTATCACGCCTCCAACAGAAATAATTTATTTACAGTACATGAAGGGAGAGTTAACAAGATTTGGCTTAGAAATTACAAAACAGGCTAGAATTTCTGTAGAAAGGGAATATGCCATATGATATGCATGTTCATTTTACTGGTAACATCAGTATAAACGAATACCGAGTGCAACGTATGATCCTCAGGGAGCAACATAGTTTAGCTTCAGAGAGTTGAACTTGGCTCTTCACTCGTGTATTTAAGGACATTAGACCACAAAGAGTTCACAGCAAACTTTATTAAGGTTTGTACTACTGTAGCTGTGTCTAGTTTTGTTTTCATTTCTACGAAAATGGATTTGTTGCTGATGAGTTAAGTGAAAATTTAAATTTTAAAGCGGGTGATTAGGGACTGTAGATAATTCAGTTTGGAGGTAAGAATTCAGGAATGAGAATATCGCTATACAACTTTTGAGATATCATTAGTGAATGCAAAGTGGTTTCGAATTGAAGTTTCTGACGAGTGCAAATAATTCAGGATTGAAGGCATGGTGGACTACAAGAGGTGCAAGATTAGAAGTAGCGTAATTCAAGACTACGAGTAACTCAACTATGCAAGTAATGTAGGATTCTTGATATTCAGTGGATAATAACGCAGTGTTGGTAACTAGTGCAGAGCTGCTTGGCAGGAATGCAAGTAATTCATTTGTGAGGCAAATAATCCTGACGTACATGCACTTTCTCATCCAAAAATCCAAATAGTTCTCCTTTGAGTCTATGATTACAGTTAAATGACATACATATAATACTTTCCTAATTTTTTCTTTGTTATTTCTAAACGTACATAAAATTAAGATATTCAAATAAATTTTTCTAACTTTACGCACGAAAATTAAGGGATTTTTTACCTAGCACTCCCTCCCTCCTCTTCCTTCGGCTCGTGTTCTTCACTCGAGACGCGTCTGGCAAGGGAAGGCGGAAGGCTAACAAGAAATGCGGCAGAAAGGAGGGTGCCTTTAAAGACTTCAACCGGAAGACCTAGGCCACTTCTTGGGGAAAAAGTCCGAATTAGGGCCTTCAAATTTAAGCCTCTCGTTGCAGAGCGGAAGGCAAAAAGAAGAGAGATTCAGATGACCTCACATCAGCGGGAAGCTGTTTTACAGAACTGCTGGACCTGCAAAGTGCTGCTGTTTTCTGCCGAGTCATTTGGATTTTGCTTCAATTTTTGATAGGGAAGGATATTGCTCCTAGATGAGATAGGGTAGGATATTGCTCCTAGTTGTGATAGGGTGGGATATTGCTCCTAGTTGTGATAGAATAGGATATTGCTCCTAGTTGTGATAGAGAAGAATATTGCTCCTAGTTCTAATACACAAGAATATTGATAGGGTAGGGATATTTCTCCTAGTTGTGATAAAGAAAAATATTACTCCTAGTTGTGATAGGGAAGGATATTACTCCAAGTTCTGATAGAGTAGGATATTGTTCCTAGTTGTGATAGGGTAGCCTATTGTTCCTAGTTGGGATAAGGAAGAATATTGCTCCTAGTTGTGATAGCATAGGATCTTAGTAAAAGTTGTTGCAGGGAAGATCTTTCTCCAAGTCGTAATAGCACAATTGCGTTGTAAGTTACGATAAAGTTTGACCTTGCTGTAAATTTCAGTAGCTTAAGAATTTGCTAATGGCTTTTAGCTTTGGAAAAATTGCTAAGCATTGATGAGATAATTTAATAATTTGATGATTGGTCTATGATGCGCGTTTAAAATAATAAAATCTTAAAGTGTAGGTGCATAGCATTATGAACAAGAGCACCTAAGAGTCTGGTGATCCGAGACTAGATTAGTCATAAACAAAGCAGAATCTGGCCACAGTTTATTCTATATTTTTCGATCTCTCGATTAGTTGACCGAGAACTTAGTTCCAAAACTCATACATGTAAGTCTTTTGAACATTTCATTCGTTGGTTTATAACAAACGGTTTAATATGATAGAGAATTGAGGCCATGAATGGGTTCGCCCGTTCCAATTACTATCAGAAAATTACAACTGATAATTAACTAATCTGCAAAATTAGTTTGCAATCAATCATTGCATATTCATTGCAAAATTGTTATTTTTCAATGAGTTCTCCTGGAACGCAGAGAAGAATAAATTTCAGTAGCTGCTTATGAAACTTCGATTTTCTCATTGCTAACTACTCAGATGTAGAAACACTGAACAGAATATTATCTTATTGGCTGAAAAGAGTATCTCTTCATACTTGTCTATGAAGAACGAGCTCAAAATTATTCCCAGATGCAATTAGATAAAATTTTGTAAGGTTTATTTCTTGTAGCCGAGAGCTCGATTTCATCCAGTAAGAGGAACACGCTTTTAGTTCGAACTGGAATTGTTTTTCTCCAGGTGTTCGAGGTGAACGACGAGGATGTGAAGGCAAGCTTTTCACTGCCTCAAGAAGCTATTGACGCAACTAACAAATTGACGCATGAAAGTATCACTGGCTCACTGTTTGTTCGAGTTCTGATACATTTTCTTTGGTTGATCCTTCACATTTCATTAATAAACGGTATGTCAATTATTCTCCTAGCCATTGCGTTACTTACGACGCTGAAATAGTGTGTAATTGATTGTTTTTATCTTACAGTTGAAGGTGACGGATGCACACACTGTCGGGAGTGTGTGTGAGCAAAATGAGTGTAGGAGAGATCATCTTGAAGTAAAAATATGGTTGTTGAACTGCAAATTACTGCGGTGAAACCTTATTTTAAGAACTGCTTGCGAACCATTAAAACTAGTTTACTAAAGAAGGACTTGTCAATCAAAGGACAATCATACAGTAGACAGGATGTGAGAGGTATTTGTAAACATCATATTTTTTATTATACACACTATCTTCAATCAAAATATTATATTAGCATTCTTTCCAAAAACTAATACAAGATAAGGTGATGAACAATAAATTATGAATGAGACAGACACAGTAAATGAGAAATTAACAGGTTTCTAAATACGTAGGACCGGTTGTACACAATTTTCAAGACGGGATGAAAAATGCTATTGAAAGCTTTTTCCAGTGTATCAAACCAAGGCGTTTAGGCACTTCCAAAACCTACAGTGCATCCAGCAAGTTCTAAAAATTATCAACTATGATCATGTTTTTTAGAAATATTGTACATGAGAACACTCTTTACAAGTTTGATATTAGGGAAATGACCAGTTTATGTCTGTGAAGGTGAAATAAGATCACGTTATCGGTGTTAAACAGTACTCTTGCAAAGTTAGTGTTTTTGTCCTGGCGCCAAACATATAGTCACCAACGTCACGAAATTTATTTCACTAGATTACTGGTCTGGTATCGTTGAGTCAATAACTGAACTCAATAAATATCGCACAGTACAAGCATGCACTTTCATGTTGAGGTAGCCTGTGAAGTTGAAGATGGATTCATCAAATATTGGCATGAAGAAGGTTACCGAGACCCAGCGCACAAATTTTTTCAATGTGTTTCCTTATCATTAAGATGAAGCCATTTCAATTGCTTAATAATCAGGTCCAAAAATTGTCCTCTGACTATATAAATCACTGAGCAGCCCAGGTTTTAAAGTCTAAGGATATTACTTCTGGTATTTCAGTATGGACACAGAAAACTTTTCAGTTGTGTTAATCTACGGACATTGCTCCTAATATTTCAGTATGTTCTGTACAGTGTTGATCCCTAGATTTGTTAGTCTACGGATATTACTTTGAATATTTAAATACCTTCACATACATACATATATCAATTCAACCATACAAGTATACATCTAAATTTCAAATAAACCCACGTTATCCTGGCTGCATAGGTACACTTATGGTATATCTCATCTTTATTAATTATTGTGATTTCTTGCACTGGTGAATTGACATGCTAACATGGTTTTTAGATCTGATCGGCGTTTTAGACCTATTCTTGGCGAGAAACGACCACCTCTAATGTCTGGTAAAAGACTGAGTTTTAATGTGCATCGTAGCACAAAAATACAAGAATAAAACAGAACTAATTCTCGCCAAGTTTTGATGATGAAATATTTTCGGTAGCAATGTGGATAAATGAACTCTGCTTACTCAATATGAACTACACGTACTGACAATAATATTGAGAATAAAATTAGTAAAACTCATAGTAATTTAAATATTTTCTTAAAGACATTGAAATTGCAGCCCTAAAATAAAATTTGACACGAGTTTTAACCGTAATTCTAATAGTGTGGCCATATGGCAACACCTTCTATACATTTTAAAAAGACAAATAAATTGCTAAAGTAACGTGACAGATGTCCAATAATGATGCAATAGCGAGCTCGTTGTGCCTCATGCAATGCTAACTCCTAATCAGTCAGTAACTAACTCTTGTTGGTTACTGACGTTTTTCCGCAACAATTTAAAAAAAGAATCTGGCAGAATTACGGTTAAGCCGCTTTTCGCTACTTTTGGTAAACAAATATTAGTTTAAATGCAGTAGAGTACACAAATTTCACTATCAAATATAATTTTTAGCATGCTATTTAAACTGATAGAGCTTGCAGTTGCCCTATGTCAAAATACATCTTTAGTTTAACTGAGGGTCAGTAGATTTTAATATATAATAGGATAATTGACTTAAATTACGGTCCATATAATAAAAAAAAACAGTGCTGGGGCATCACCATCGTCATTTATTTCTTGCTTTTTGAAAGCCATAGTTTCTTCCTCGTGTTTTAAAAACTGCAACCTAATTAAGCTACAGTAACGTAATTCATTAGAAACATCGTTTTACCCCAAATTTTACCAGCTCCATGAATGTTTCCACTATCATCTTCTGATGTTCTTTTATACTGTTTCAAAGGCTTGTTTGAGACTCTGTGTCTTACTGATGTGAATGAGGTTACTCTTACCATCTCTGACATATCCATTCCGCACTCACTTGCACTGGTGCTCTCCCTGATGCTTACACCCCAAATGTTGTGCTGGCTCTCATCCTTGTGTTCACTTGCACTGTTGCTCTTCGTCATGGCTGCACCCCAAATGTTGTGCTGGCTCTCATCCTTGTGTTCACTTACACTGTTGCTTTCCCTCATGGCTGTACCACAAATCTTGCACTGACTTATTTCTACAGCAGTGAACTAAATCTTGTTTGCATCATGTTTCTCTAATCTTTCTTAAAAACAATAATTTGGGCCGTTATGATCTTGCATCAGCATCGTAATGGTATAAAAAGAGTGACACTAATATTTTGAACACTAATGACACTTTCCTGACACCTTCAGCATCATAGTTCATGTATTGACGTGCAAAATATTATCTTGCTAATAACAACTCAAATTGAAAAATAACTGTGGAACACTTTCTGCTGAGCGAGACTTTAAAACATGACGAATTTTTGTTTTGTTCATAATTTTCTTTTGCTCATATTCTCATTAAATTCTGGTCCTTCAATGTACTTCAGTCAAGTGTTGCGATCAAGACTGCAAGCTAACTCGTAACTTTACACTTCAGTAACTAGAATACCTTCTACATTGACATGACTTTTATACTCATTTTTTTTATCCCTTGTGATATAGCTACCGTCCTCTTGTTCTCCACATGCGCCATCTTGTAGGTAGTAAATTATTTGAAGCTACCTGTTGACATCTCAATTCACACACCCTCTTCTAAAGTCACTGACTTTCATTAAGCGTCACTAATTTCATCCTGAAACATCAAATGAAGCTTTTGTTATTCTCCATCTTCAGCAACCACTAGCCAGAAGTACTCTCAGACAAATTCTTAATTTTTATAACATGAAATTGTGTTTTTAATTAATATTAGCTGAACTTGAAGTATTTTGTATAGCAAACGAAAATTGCATCATGTTGATGAAAAGCTAGACAGTTTTAAATTGTTTTCCATTTTATTTCTACCCGACAAATTTCTCAAGCATATTTATGTTGTATTTTAACGGTACACATTATCTAATAACTGGGAATTATATTCAACGTATACGATTTACTCATCCTGATAAATATAGTTACGAGTCGCAGTATGTGGGCAGTGATCTCCTAGCACTCTAAGTGCACTTCAGAGAACATGCCGTTGCTAACTTCAAAATAGACATATTTTTTGGTCTTTCTCCACATTCTATCGTTTTTCAGTATTTTTTTACCTCATGCAGATATCATTACCACCGTGGCATATGTTCATCAATAGTGGGAATGGTATTAGTAATCTTGTGCTTTAGGTTAGTGATGCACCGTATCTTTGTCTGATACACGATAGCTTTACCAGAAGCTAATAGGTTCCCATAACCCCATCGGTACAGACAACAGCATGGATGAGAGAACGATTAAAAGCTTGTCTTGCATACATACTTTATCCATGTTTTCCTCAGACGTTTTGAGTCGCCCACTCCTCTCTTTATTCAACACTGTCCTTGTCTCTATAAATTTCTTTTGCCAGGAACAAATTGACGGACGTGATGGTGTGTTTTTAGATACTTAGTTCTGTACAAAGTTATGCCGAGTCTGTGCATCTAATGTTAATTTAATAAACCCTGATACAAATTGAGAATTCTCTTAATAGAGAATAATTAAACAGTTTCCCTGACTTTTCATTAACAGGATGATCGGAACACACACATGCAATAAGATTAGAAACTTCGATAATCACTTAACACGATAGAATGAATTTCATTAAGATACCTCATCAACTGCTTGTGTAATAAATTTGTCAATGGAATTTGTACCTCACTCCTATGCAAATTCTTTGTAGACAACGAGCAGAGGTTTGAAATATTCATACATATTCTTTATATTTTTCACCCCATCACAGTTCTTGTTGATTTATAGGGTAAAGTAATAGGTGTCTTCATCAAATTATATCCATTAAATTCAAACTTAGAACCAAATAACAAATAAATAACAAACAAATTTTGCAACAAAAAACAGGGTAGTAAGTGGCCAAAAGTGGCCAACATACTCGCCTAGCATAGGTACATACTCGCCTAGTCGCTCGCTGGAGCTGGGCTCATGTATCACTCAGACAACGTAGAGCGGCCTTCAGGAATCTCAGGAACTTAAGCGACGGTTCGTCGGGCTCCGGCATGCAAATTTGGAAGACTTAACAAAAGCTTGTTCCTCGCGCAGGAAAACTCTTCTCTGATATGAAGGCAGTAGCGCGCCTCAGTTATGAACGCCGTTGGAGGGCAGCTGGTGAAAGCGCAATCTTTTCATCATATTTTAATCAAATTTGCTTCTGCAGTAGTATGTTATGTTTGGAATCCGTTTGTTCTCAAGTAGCATAATGATAAGCTACTAATAATGTACTTTTACGTTTGAACTTCATTCTACAATTTTTTTCTGTTTTTTGAGAAACTTACAGCTGCAAAAATATATTTATAATACCTAGCTCTTTAATCCTCCAGTGATGCCAACTTTCACGATGAAACATTGAAGTAAAACACTTTAGTGTTATGAAGAAGCTCGAGCTTTGATGCATACGACCAAAGTTCGTGAAGAACCTGCCCTTTGCTTCAAATTATGTCAAAAAATCTCGAGTGGATTCCAGTAGGACTCTGATTTCTTAAATTAATTCATGCATTGGATGCTGACAATGCATTAGACAAGTTATATAAAGTGCCTATTAATTCTACTTTACCAAATCTTCTAGATAACCATACTAATTTTCAGTTTATATTTCCAACTTTCATCACCTTCATGCTTAGAATATTTGTAAAATTTTAATTAAGAGAATCAAGCAAAGCATATACTTGCGTAAACGCCGGTGAGCTGCAGTTTTATTTATCACCTCCTTCCCCCATAAAATAATGGAACGAAAAAATCTTCTAAGTCAGGGCAGCCTCATAGTGTGAAATATTTCCACGCTTCTCTTTCACATTTAAGCCACGGTATTTTATAACGTCGAGCTTACCAGGTTATGTTCGGAAAAATAAATTCTGGTATTTTGTTAGTCGCATGAAAATTTGAATAATATGTCCTCCAGCCGCAAATCATCATAATTTTTGAATTATAGGAGATTATGTGCAGCCTAAAAAAACAATGTATTTTTGTTGCATAAAATTTCTTTATGTTTAATGAAAGACCGAGAGTCTTTCTGATAATCAGCACATTGGACCTCGGGCGAACAATAGAGTCGCTTTCAAAGTTCTCCCGTCATGTTGCAGATACTCATTCAGTCTGGCTGTGTATTATACAGGGTGTCACGACATAACTTCCTGAAAAATAGAAGGAACTTCCTTGAAAGAAGGAAATTATATTGCCGCACCCAGTATCTGCCCTGTGCATCCAGCGTTCAAATGCCAGCCGATCTCTGAGGGCGTACAATAACTAAGCCACCAATTGCAGGAACGCTAGAGATGCATTGCCTATTGTTGAGGCTATGAAAGTGTCAAGGTGAAATGTTCTAGCTTATACATAGTTATCTCTAGGTGAGACTCTATGTTGAATCACGTACCATGAGTAAGGAAACCCTTTAAAACAGTTAATTCGATTGGACAACAATCTCTTTTTCTGAAACATCTTGAAAGCATCTTTTTTTTACGCTGAAGTATTACATCTATTTTCTGGATGTGTTCTTATTTATTTTTTCAAGGAAGAACGTTATAAATGAATAGCATCCCGATGAAACTGTAACAACACAGCAAGCTACGAGAAAAACAGTTGTAGAGGCAAGAAATTCCACTGTAACTTTAATTTTCATGTTTTGAAACAGACAACAATAATACAAGAAACTCAACACACAATCTTTCATAAATACATAAGCAACAAAGTTCCACTCTCCGGAAAAATACGATCAATTTAAGTCGGAGTATTAGCTATACAAAATTGTTTTTCCATGATAGTCGCCTGTTAGCGATCTCAAGTGATAAATAAATATCTCATGCCTATTTAATCTTTTTAGACGTAAAACAAGTCACAGTATATTTTACATATGTATACGGTAGTACCTCTAAAGCGGCGATCGAGACTGGAGCTTGCAATTTACTGGCGTTCTCAGAGTGACAGAAATCCAGTACCAGTAACCCAGTACCAGGAACCCAGTACCAGTAACCCAGTACCAGAAACCCAGTACCAGCAACCCAGTACCAGCAACCCAGTACCAGCAACCCAGTACCAGCAACCCAGTACCAGCAACCCAGTACCAGCAACCCAGTACCAGCAACCCAGTACCAGCAACCCAGTACCAGCAACCCAGTACCTGAGACTAAGTTAATGATGATGCTGTCAGAGAATGTGCTCGTCTATTAAAAACAGTAAACATCAACATATGTAATAAACAAGCTTAAAATAAACCTCTCATTGTGTTTTTCAACAGGTAGTAATAGAGCTTCCTCAATAAACGTTCATTAGAATACGATTTCAAAAATTCTCGATATTTATTAAAAGCTTAAATTTCAGGCCAATCAATAGATCGACTCTATGATTTTACTAGGGTTCATGCATAAGTTAACCTTTTTAAGTAAGTAGTATATGAGAAATATCTGCTACAAATTGAAAAACTAAAGATAGCAAAATATGAACAACTCTCAATAATTTCTATGCATGCACGGTCAATGTGAAGTATGTAGTGAAATGTGCAAGGTCTTGCCTCCACAACTGTTTCTCGTGATACACAGTCTGCTCGTCTGGCCTGCTTGATGTAAAGCGAGTCTGTATCCTTCCTCTCCTTTTCGCTGAGGATGATGTAACAGCTTCATGGGGGAAAAGTGATATTACAAACGTAGCGGGAAAAATTTGCGTGGAAAGGCCAAAAAAGAAAAAAGTGAATTAAGACTCAGCTAATTTCTGTGTGTGTTGGCGTTCAGTGAGAGTATTCATGCATCAACGCCTCTCGGAATCTTAGAAACGCCGAGACAATTTCCTCCCAAAGTGACTAGCAATGTTCGCAAATCCAAACACAATTTTCAGCAATTTACCGAGCAGAAGAAAAGTATTTGATACAGGTAATGTCTAAGCGTCAATTCAGACATCCATTAGGCGGAAAGAAGAAAAGATGAAGTGGAAGTTGAACGGTTAAATTGTAAACGGTTAAATCGAATTGAAAACTATTAATCTAACTCGCCTTCCAAAACATTTTAGTTATTTCAGGCAAATGACTCGGGTTATTACTTTTCTCCACCTCTGAAATTTTTTTACTTTCAAAGCATACGATGCTAACCGTGAGTACAATTCAGTTGTAAAGCAGATCTTCAGTTACGGATGATCAAATTATTCCCAGTGAAAGAATATTTTCACAAATAATTCATAAGTACCGTCTCTGTGTCATGCACATATCTAGTCCACCATTTATTGCGAGTGTATATTATGTCATCATGATGATACATTATTTCACATTATTTCCGGTGAGATAAGAAATATTTTGCGTCTGTTGACTTCTACATTACATCGAGTGGAATTGATGTCCCTTGTTTTCTCTGGCTGCCTCCATGCTTCTTGTTTCACAAAATCCACAAATCTGACAGTCCCGTCCTATATCTCAGTTTTCGTCGATTTTGCTGCTGACGCTAAGCCGGATCTAGGAGCTTAACTTGCTCAGTACAGAACTGTCTTGTCCTCCTGAATAACTTCGCTCAGTGCAAGCTCAAAACTTCTTGTTCATTCCGTAAGGAAACACAACAGTTTCTAGCGAGTAAATTTGCTCTTTTCCGGTTGATAATCCCAGCATCTAGAAGCATTGTCGTGAAATATTTGTCGAGAAACTCACTTGTTTCTCAGAACTGCGTCTGACTTCGCTAGCCTCCAGCATTTGAGATTACAGCTTCTTAAAGACGACCCTTGTTGCTTCTCAGCCATGCTGGTCTTCCTAGTCGTAGCGAATCAGTTTATCAGTTCAACACTGATGTAGCAAATTCAAGAAATGAAAGTCTTAGTTCAGTCCGACTGAGGTTTCTTAGGGTTCCAGGGAGCAGCACTAAACGAAGGATAACTACTTTATTCAAAGCCCGAAATGGTGGCTGGACACTGTAGGCATTAGTTCAAGAACCCCTTACAACTCTATGACCCAGCTCAACTAAGTAGGTACATGGGAGAGATTGAACAGGTCAGTCGTGGATGTTGGTAGCCTGTGGAAATCTTGACTCGCGGCAGAGCACTCATACTTGCAGACACATTAAACAAAATCAGAATCTAGATTTTCAGAATCAATTTGCTCGATGTATTTTTTATATATGTGTTATATTTTTACTTTTTACCTATAGGTAATGTCTAAGCTTTAATTCAGACGTCCGTTAGGCGTAAAGAAGAAAAGATGAAGTGGAAGTTGAACGGTTAAATTACGAAAGTTAAAACAAAGAGTTAGAGCTTGAGACACAGAGCTGGTGAGCTATAGCATGAGAGATAAGGGTGAGGAAGTAAAGTTGGAAGCGTAGAGCTGGAGAGTGAAAATAGAGAAATAAGGCTGAAGATATACAGCTTCTTATCTAAACAACTTCTTACCCGAAGCCTGTTGTTCGAGTCCACATACATCCAGGAAGGTTTAAGTCCACATACATCCAGGAAGGTTTAAGTCCACATACATCCAGGAAGATTTGAGTCTTCATGCACCCTGGAAAGTTCCAGACCAAAAGCATCATGAAAGGTTTAAATCTGAGTGCATCTCAGAGGGCTTAAGAGCTCAGCTGTGGATCCTCTCCCTCACATTCATTTCTTTGAGATAATGTTGCGGCACGACCCAATCTTCAGAACTTGAGTGAGGCGGAGACGAGCTGCAACAATTAGAGAAAAAAACTTTCTTGGAGCTTAAAACTAAGCTGTGTCCTGTAAAGTAGAGCGCGCAGCAGGCGTCCTCATAGTGGAAAGTACAAACTTGTATATGAGAACTTTTGAAACCATACCCGAGATTTAATCCCGTGCAACAATTTTTCTGCACGTGAAAGCTCTAATCATCCTCTTTTGTATCTATTTTCAGATCAGTAATCCCGATTGTGTGAGCTTTTTAATTATCATGTTAATCTCCTGAAATAAGTTAGAAAAACATAGCAATTAGTTTTACATCAGACGAGTTGTTTTGTCAGAATGTCAGTCAATTTTTCCTGCCGGGCATTGTGAGATGCCAGTGCGCTGTGTGAGATTCACACTAGCAAAAATAAGTTCATTTGTCAAAATTGCAACTCATTTTAACGAATACCCGTTGATTTATAGCTGGTATGTCTTATATCTTATATTGCTAGTCAAAATAAAAATTACGAATGAAAGAAAACTGGGAAATCTCTTTTTCCCTTACCATTCCAGAACTGATCCTCATTTGCATAGATGAAAAGTCGACAGTTAATACACAGGGCATAGCATATACTGTGTAAGGTCACAACAGGCACACAGTACACGGTGTCAAGTCACATTAGGTATAAAAAATACATTACTGGGTCAGGTAAACCGGGAAATTATTACAAAATTAATTGTCTTTATCAAACTTTTCCTCCATAGCACTCGATGGAAGTTCCCAAAGCTTACAGCCCCTAAATCCTCTTAAAGTCCCCCTCGTGCAAAATTTTGCTGCATGCCAAGGTGATGTGATCTCTTTTGAGCCTAAAAATTTTCAATTTACTTTCAGTAACACGGATTGTTAAGTGTCTTGTTTTGGTCAGTTTCAAGAATGTTCCTTCGACTTTTCTGTCCAACATTGTACCAATAACGCGTGCGTATATCATAGTTCCACAAACATGTTCGTACATCATACTTTCAGTAACATGTCTGTGAATTATTGTACCGATAACATATAAGTCTATTTCTATACCAATATATCCATCTATTAATGTACAAAAATCTTTTTTGTCTGATATTATACCTCTAATATGCAAATTTATCATTTTGTCAATAACATGCCCGTTTATTATTGTGTCGTTAACATTTTGGTCAATTATTGGTTGTAAAATATTTGAGTTTTAAATTCAAGCAATTACTATTACACAAACACTTTTTTGCCGCTTTGTTTTTGAATAATTATTCAAAAACAAAGCGGCAAAAAAGTGTTCTAACTTTCGTCTAACTTTCATAAGCGAATAATTATAATTATTCGCTTTTGAAAGTTAGACGATGTCAGGTTAGAGTATTCAGACATAACACGTTACAGTTTTAAAGAGAGGGAGAAAATCACAACCATGCTTTCAAAGAATATGTGTATTATTACTGTTATTCTAATAATTGTCTCATCTTCCCACTCTAGTTTCGAAAAAAATCTTCAAAGAACCGCCCAACCCTGATGTAATTCATTGTTAATAATCTGATCAGTCCATCCATTCGTTCCTGGTATTGGAAAAGCTTCCGCTGGAATTCATTTTCAATTAGAACACAAGTTGAAGACACGAAATGAAAACATTTATCTTCGAACAAATCAATGTTATGAGCACGCTTGACCTCACTCTACGGGAAGCAAGTTTAATATTCCAATCATACTGTGATATCAGGTATTTTCTTTGAAATCGTCTCTAGTTACAAATTACGACGAACCATCCCTAATGCTAAAATACTTGGATATTGTCTTACTGAAGTGCACGTTTCATGCGTATATCTGGAACACGAGCCTTAAAAGATTCCCTTTTTGAAAAAAATAGTTGTAATATTTTCCTTCCCATTTGCACAGAGAATAAAAAGTTAGTCAAAAAGATTTCATAATTAATATTAAAAACATACAAGCTCACATCGTGCTCCAACTGACTAGCACCTGTTCAGTGGTGAACTTGTGAACATTCGTTGGAACTGACCGCAGAATATGACGTCTAGCTAGCTGTTGGATCTCAATGACTGCACATTGATCTCACAAAAGAATGGCAAAAGGAAGGTGAACGAGAAAGTCCACCTCTACATCTCTCCAAAAACAAGTCCACCTCTCCATTCCCTATTAATTCCCTATTTATTTCATTCCCTGTTAATTTAAATAAGGTCTATCTCGGTAAGGGAGTTTGAGAAAAAAACATTCTAAAAACTGGACGTGAGAGTTCTCAACCATTTCAGGAATCAATTTTTACAAAAGTCGGCACGTTCAAATTATCTCTTTATTTATTATGTTATTGAACTACCTCACACGTATGCATTAAGGATTGTTGAGGGATCATATAAAAAGAATGCTACGCTTCTCCTAATAAATGCACGAGTAAATTTTTGTGTCATTTTGGCTCAAGTGACAAAATAATGAAAAATAGGCTTAAGTGCCTGTAAAAAATTACCTTTCATGTGTTTCGAAATTTCAGCACCCAATTATGCTGTCTGTAGCGAGTGGCAACTGCCATGCATTAAAGAGTGTCCTTGCCTCTAATTAACTTTGATCAACGAAACTCTCGTCAATCTTGCCACTGAGACAATGTAACTACGTTTGCACATTAAAATTAAAAACTTCGAGCTAATTCAATAATCGTGGATTTATTCATTCACCAGAAATGCCTTCTTTAATAGTCATAAAAGGATAAAATTCATTTTTTTATCTGTATCTGATGTGATAGAAGTTAAGATAGAAGTTAAGGTTCGCACAGAGTATTTATGTGAGAATGACCATATACAGTACAAACAATAGATTAGAGTAGTTTTCATATCTATAATGTTCAATAAAAGGCCGGTAACCAGTACTCACTTCATAGTCAAAGCCCGCAACTCTATTATTCTAGTTCAAGCTAAGATTTTTTTCAAAATGACGGAAGACGCGGCAATCAGATGTTTTACTGGCGAAATCAACTCTGTAATATTTTTCCATCCTATACGTGAGGTCTACTCACAGGCAGCCGAGTTATAAGTGATGCAGACCCAGAGTTCCAATATCGCTCAGATGGACATCGTTCATAGGGAACGCGAGTGGGTTTTCTGCATATGAAATGGCCTTATTACACTTGAGCAAGACTAAAATATCGAAACAGATATTGCATGCTCCTAAACTCGGGACACTGGGCATACTAATATCATAGCCAATCCCGTCGATGCACTGCTATGCCTAACAAATTGCAAAATCTCTCTAGCGGTGACCATCCGCGGTTTCTCTGAATATTTGAACGGGCCAGCCGAACGTCGAAGAAAAAATGAGATTCGATATTTCAAATTGTAGCTTAACTTCCACCGGAATTTGTATCATGCATATCAAAGACTTTCAGCTTATATATAATAGTGTCGCAAATAGGCTCACCTGGAGGAAATATCATAAAGAATGTCAATACGGTCGTGCACTAAAGTTGTACGCGCGAGTGCATCCCTTCTCAGGGACCAAAGAAGTCACTTTGATGCACGTGCGTTCAAGGCGGCCTTGTTAAACGCTACTCCGACATGATGTATTCTAAAGCAAGTGAAAACTGTAGAAAGGGAATGAAGGTTGAAATGATGAATGAATAACATTTACATTCGGGCGTCAGCGTAAGACCTGCTACTCATTTCCACACGAGAAAATTGGATCTCACCTTCAGAACGACTAATGGTGCTCTTGCTTTGTTCAGCAGCTAGCAGTTCTGGAGTTTACGGGGAACAATTTTGCAGAACGACTGCAATGCCGAGGTACATGCCAATGCGTTAGTTCGTTTATTTTGTCGTTTCCTCGATAACGAACAGGCAGTGCATTGAAATACATTTCTGAAGGCTCTCCAAGTTGCTATTTTACAAAGCACTTAAAACACATGCAAGGAATTGTAAACTCCGTTTTATAGTTAAAAATATGCTGCATTTTTGGTGGAAAATTTTAAAAAGAACCCTCGATGAGCTTTGTAAGATTTGACATCATTGGAACTCAATTTACCGGTAGTTATCACTTCCGCTGGTTAATAATCACAGCGTAATAGTCATGAACCTATTATGCAGCGGCGATCTTCCTGATACGACAGAAAATATGGGACCATTTTAGTGTTATCACGACTTTTTAGGATGTTCCAGAATGAAGAAACCCCCACCAATCTGTATGGTTATTTTAGCGTACAGCTAGGCATGTCAGGGCTTTCAGTCAGAGGCTGAAGGAAGTAGAGTTAGGAAGCTCCAGGTGTGAAAAAAAAGTTGGCCAGTTAGAAGAACACAGGCACTCACAAGTAAAGACAATAATTAGAACTGGAAACTAGGGATAAACAGAGATTAAATCTAACTAGGTGAAACTATTGTTTTTAATAGTCTTTTTCTTCACATTATAAAATCATGTTTTTCATCGTCCCTCTCTCTCAGCGACGCGAAGTCGAGCAGAGCGCTGGCCATCACGTCGTGGGAGAGGAAATTACTTCATCTAACGAAGTGCTCGTAAATTTCAACAGCTTTCCGTACAATTTTTCTTTTGAATAATCATTTGAGAACGAGGTTACGTATCTGAAATTCTGTTTTTAGCCAAATTTAACAGTAAAGCTGGACACGTATCAATGTTATTTATTATAATTATAAGTGTGATGGTGTTTTTGAAAAGAGATTGTCCAATGTTGCTGTTCTTTAATTAACGTTCAAGAAACAGGGACATTGTTTTACCCAAAGATTATTTTCATGATACAGGGTGTCTAAAAAGTCTCTATGTACTTTGTTCTATTTCGTTTTAAATATTATTAGGATAGACGTAAGGCTATCAGTATTCGACAGCTTAGGTTTTGCAGTCTAGTACACGCATCATTCCCCTCCCTATACCTCACCAATTGACACTAAAGCAGCGTTGCAAAACTACAGCTTAGTAAGAAAATGTTCTATCTCCGACTGCAGTTCAGCGATAGTGGGAGAAGCTTGATGGCCTTCATACTGTTTCAACAAATTTACGCTGTCTATGACAACTTTCTCGAAACAGGATCTGTGCTCCACAAACTACGCTTTGGCTCTGCTACTATCATCACTGATGAAAACACAGAACTCGTTTAGCAGACGTTCATGCAAATCCAGGGAAAGTCCGTCCGGAGGGCTCACTATCAACAAAAGCTCGATCAAGCAGATCTTTCACAGATTGATAAAACTTTATCGATAGTGGTGTAAGGTTGTTCAAAGTCTTCAAACGGAAAATTACGATGCTCGTGTGGAAATGTGTTAGTCCACCACCGTTACTAAACCGCCCCTCATCTTGGAAAGCTTGTGGTTCTGTAATTAGTCTATCTTTCATCTCCCTGGTAGATTATACCGACACAACTGGTGAATTTGGGGAAAAAACAGCTGTTTTTTATGGTTTAGAGTGCCATGTCTGAATCTGGTGTTTTGTTGTGACATGTCAAGCGCTGGGCTGATTGAACCGTTTTCTTCTGTGATGCATCCGGTAACACGACCACTGTTACAGGGGAAAATTACCTGAAGTTGAAGCAGAATGTCGATGTTCCACAACTTCAGGTGAGAAGTGACCTAACTAGTGTATTTTTCAACCAGATGGAGCCCCTATTCCCTTTGCTAGGTTAGTGAGGGATTTCCTGAACATCAAGTTTCCGATCAATGATCGGTCGAAGGGATCCACTCCTATTACCTCTGAGCTCCTCTGACCTCATACCTCGCCACTTTTTTCTATGAGGCAACATCAAAAGTAAGGTCTATGTTACCAAGTTCCGTGACCTGTGACAACTTGAGGAAAGAATCTGCACTGTTAGCAGCGAGGTCAAAGAAAAGATGATGCAAAATGTCGAAGAGGAAAATGTCGAAGAAGAAAATATCGAAGAGACCTGCTCTAGAAGGTAGCTGAAGGCTGTCAAAAATGGAGGCACACAACTAGTTTTCAAGCTATTGAAATGTGGTGGCAAGTCTAGCTAGGAAGAAAACGTGCAATAATTTTTTTGTTGTGTGCCCTTAAAATATAGATACAGTTAATTTCTTGTTTAATTTTTACAAATTTATTGAAACTGTATAAAGAATTTTGGATCACCTTGGTTTTGTAGTCAATGCTTTCTATAACAGATACCACAAAACACTTTTCTTGCTACTACCATAGCTCATGTGCATAAAAATCCTCCGCAAACTAAACTTCTGAGGTACGACTCAATTGCGGGCAAGTTTCTCATTTTATCATTCAGAAAATTGCACAGTATTTGGATTATCAACGAGCTTCTCTATGCCCAATGTTATTTTGAACTTCCCTCAGATACCTTGAGGAAATTCACTAGTGGTAATAAAACGTCTTGCTAACAAAATAAGGTCGTAGCAATAACAATTACTTTTGCCCCGACGAAGTCATCAGAAATCGCTGATGATGATACAAAAATATCATTCTCGCTGGTCGGAAATAGTTGGTGCAGAGTCGGGAAAATATTCCAGCAACAATTTTTTGAACAGGATTTGAAAAATGAATGTTTTATCTTTGTTTTTTGCTCTTTTTAAGAGTAAAATGTATGAGTGCAATTATAAAACTTCTTCTCCTCTGCATCTTGTTTCCGACCTGAAAGAGTATACATTTATATGTAATTCATTGGTGAAAATACTTTTGTGATCGGTGTGATATATTGAGAAAAAGATCCTTTTCTTCATCTTTTACCTCACTACGTTAGTCCGAATGTGACGGACAGAACCTAACTTTAATATTTATGTTATGCATGTTGTTCCCTGCGCCGGAGGCAGCAGATACAAAATTGCCGAAAAAGAAATAACGATTTATTCTATTCTATTCTATTCTAATATTCTGTGAATGGGGATATGCCTGGATATTATACCAGGGTATTACACTTGGATCTAATGTGTGGATAGTGGGAATAAATGTCGTAATTCAACTTCATGTAAGTACTTGTAGACCCATGCGTGAAAAAATTCACATTATTTTACTGAATTTTTCATTTAATTTGCCAGTGGACGCGGGCTTTGCGAAGAAGTTTTCAGATTGAAGGATGTGCCTTTGGCATTCACAATACGATGCTTACAATACATGTATACCCGTTCCATTGACAAGTTAATGCTTAGCATAGGGTAAACAGTTTATTTCAGTGTGCAGTATTTCGACTTTCGAGCATATATTTCAGAAATTATATTAGCCATCGTAATTCAGGAATAAATTTCATGGCATCTCCCGTTGTTATTCAGTAGATGAATTTTTGCATATTTAAATCCTTAAAAGTGTGGCAGAGAGATGGAGTCAGCAAGCAACAAATTGTGTATCATTAGATAGTGTGATATGTTTCTGAAATTGGAAAGAATATCAAGATGAGAACCGAGGCTAAATAACCCTGTTGTGTCTGTCATTAGTTCAACTACTGACCGTATATTTTACGTATTGCCTGCGCTTCTTGGAAATGAAAAGACATGAGCTTTACATGAGGCAAAACTTCATCAAAGTAAGAGCAGTGTTTGTATATTCTTCGCATAGTAGTGTGAATGTTTCATTGATGTCGAAAAGAGCATGGTCGCTAAATTTGTATGGATAACCACGTCATGTTTTCCTCCCTGTATATCGGTTAGCGTCCATCTGACTTGACTGTAGCTGCTTCAGAGACTCCAGAAGCCAGAAGCAGTAAGCTAAAAATCTCTTCGTAGAATAAAAATTGTGATACATGGACGATGATCAATCAAATATGAATCTTAGAAACCGTAGAATGATACCGAATTATAGACGTACATGTTTGTTAAAGATATACGTAAGTACATATGGACGTAAGTTCATAACGATGTAAGTAAGTTACCGTATGATAACAGTGTTTTCATAACACACTAGACAGTTCCAGTGGAAATTCAACGATTTAGATTTAACTAATTTGAAATTATTATAAAGATGAATGCATTAAAAATTTACAACGAATTATTATGCTTTAAATGAATAATTTGCATTAATTTCATTCAGAACTATCTTTCTGCATCTTATCTACCGATAACATGGGCCAAATAGTACCCGTTGATATTCCTTGGTTTAAAAGTGATAAAATTAAGAATCTATGAAATGATATACATTTTTCAGTTTTACCAGTGAATATTTTTCATGAATATATACAGAACTTCCATTCTGTATCTTATCTACCGATAAAATTGCCGTGTAAGCAACAAAAGCTAATAACAGAAAAGTTTAGTATTTGATAGTGATCGGGCGTCTTTGGTATCTACAATACAATGCTTATAATACATGCATACCCGTTCTGATTTCAGTTCAATAATTTTTCTTCAGTAATAATAGGAAATAATGGGACGAACACACGCAGATACAGAGAGAGAAAGAGAGAAAGAGACATAGAGATACATTGTCTATTATATATTTAGACGAGTACAATGACGTATGATGTAAATGTGGTGTACATCATGACATAACGAGAAAGCATGAGTTCCCTGACGGGCGCAACGCAGGAAGCCGACGTGACAAACGTATAATGCTTTAGGGATAATGCTTTAGGGACGAAAGCATAATGCTTAGGAAGAAAGTCGGCATCAAAGAAAGACGTCGTTTTTAAACTAAGTGTTCGGAATTATAAAATGACTAAAAAAATAGAATACTTATTGAAATATCCTTAATAGATATGCAACTACAGCCTTCAAAATTTAAACTTAACAGCGTTAGCTTCACGTAACTCATATGTGCACACACAACCCCATACTGAATTCAGTTCTCATACAACAGTATAAAAACAAGACATTTTGAGTCTCTCAGTATCACATCGGTCCAAATTAAGTTGATTTTTGACTACAAAATTTAAAAATCAGGTGTAACATAGTCGTGAATTTTATAGAATTTGACGAAGTACCGTTTGTAACTGGTTTGGAACTTTCAAAACTAGGAACTATACTTCCCATCGGTCATTAGGATGAGCTTTTGAGTTGTACTGATGATACTAAAAAAAAATTTGATCCTGGCTCCGTAACAACAAATAAGAGTCGCTCCTCGTGCTAATTTATCATTTACTTGTAATATTTCTTAGACAAAATGTTCAAATTTTGATACTGAAGAGTCGGTCATGATGGAATTTAATGTTGAAAGATAAATTTGATCGAACTGTTGTTGTTAGTCCTATTTTGAGCAATCACTGACTACTTTTATTAGCGGACAAAAATAATTTTAAGCCTAGTTCGTGTGTATGAGTAAGAAAACTTGCGGCATCATGACAATAAATATCTTAGAAGATGGTTTAAAAAAAGTAGGTCACGTATGTCACAGATCATAAGTTATTTAGTACATATAATTTTAAATTACCACAAATGTCGTCTTGAAGTTAAAATACTCGTTGTTTTAAAGTGGACTTCTTCATTTGAATACAACAATAATGAAGAAAACTGTAACAGAATTGCATTCTGTGAAGATACAGCACGGCCTGAACTGCGAGTCCTATCTTCAGGCACAACTTATGCCTAAAGTTTTTTCATTTTGTTGCAGTGAAGAGAACTTTTGGTGCCAATATTTAAATTCCTCGAAAGGAAGCGCAATAAACATCGCAGCGGGAAATTACACGGAACTAAAATGAAGTAAGTTATTTAGAAAGAAAAACTTTGATCTGCAGATAAGCAAAAAAATAGCAACTCCAACAAACATCGTTTTTTGTTCGAGTTTGCTTATAGTTCAATGAAGGTCCTGCGAGATTGGGTTAAATTTTAATCCTTTAAAATGAAAGGCGTAAAATTTTTAGGCGTAAAAAGTACTTCATCACAGTCGACGGATTCAGCAAATGTAGCTGACAGTAATTGTGAAGCTTTTGAGACATCAAAACTTTCGTAATTTGTTCAAGGTATTGTTTGTGGACAGTAAAGTAAATTAAGTGCCGTTCTGAATGACATGTATGAAGTAATTCAGTCATTTTATATTTTAGAAAATTTAGTTATTAAGCGATGAAAGAAATTTTGTCTCACTGCTCCCAAAATTATCCTTCAGGTGTTTCCTTAGTCAATGAGTTGAGTATATTGTTCGTTAGTCTGTTAAAAATTTGATTATTTAGTGAATTAATTGTATTATTCGTTAGTCTGTTAAAAATTTTGTTGTTTTATAAGTGGTTGTATTATTTGCGAGTCTGTCAAAAATGCTCATGTGAAAGATTCACAACGAAATATTACATAACCGCAATGTTTGCAGGCAACACAACAGTTTAAATTTTGCCGCAATAAGCTGCACAAATATACACAGGTGTTCGTTTTCACGGAACAAATGTTTAGAATGAACCGAGAGAAATAAATAATAATGAACCTTAGATCGAAAGCCTGATGGTCTAACGACCTAACATTTTTAGCATTAATATTTCTTCGGCCAGTCCTAAGCTTGTAGTACGTCGAGGTTAGTTAGTTGAAGTACCACCTTATCCGATTTTGATAGTTATTTTCATAAATATTCTTTATTTCTGCGTTTATTATGCATGTTCCTTCACTGCCCAAAGGTTTGAAATGTTTTATAGATATTATAGAATAAGAGGTTAAACTGTTCAAACCAAGTCACTTTCTCCAACACCTCCAAAACAAGTCTACCTTTCTAACACCAAAACAATTCCACCTTTCCATCCCCCCCAAACCCGTCCACTATTCCAAAATTATCCCAAAACAAGTCCACCTCTCCATCTCTCCCAAAACAAGTCCACTTCTCCACCTCTCCCAAAACAAGTTCATTTTTCCACCTCTCCTAAAACAAGTCCACTTTTCCACTTTTCTCAAAACAAGTCCACCTCTCTATCTCTCCCAAAACAAGTCCACCTCTCAATCTCTCCCTAAACACGTCCACCTCTCCACCTCTCCCAAAACAAGTTCACCTCTCCATCTTTCCTATAACAAGTTCATCTCTCCATCTTTCCTATAACAAATTCATCTCTCCATCTTTCCTAAAATAAGTTCACCTCTCCATCTTTCGTATAACAAGTTCATCTCTCCATCTTTCCTAAAACAAGTTCACCACTCCATCTTTCCTAAAACAAGTCACACTCTCCTAAAACAAGTCCACCTCTCCATCTCTCCAAAAAACAAGTCCCAGCTCTCAATCTCGCCAAAAACAATCTCTCCAAGCACCCAAAATAGGTATATTTTTCCAAACTTTTCCAAATCAAGTCACCTCGCAATCACTCAGACAATTCACAAGTCATAGCTGCGATGATCATCATACTCAGTAATGTCAAGTCGCAAATCACCGACACAAAATTGTGTACGGGGCTGCGCTGGCGAGAATACACCGTACGTTGAGGTCAATCGTACAGGACCCAAAAAAAACAAAATGGATACACTAAACAAAATGGGTAAATATTCCTCGATAAATTTGTTATCCGGGATTAGGTAGCGTCGTTACTCAGCCGTCGAGGGAAGAAAAGGAAGCGCCGAGCAAGTAGCTGCAGACTGACGGAAAATGTTGACTTAGAGGGGCTGTCAGGGTCGTAAGCCCTCACTTACTCTCCTCAGGCATGAATGTTTCTGTTTTGCCGTTGGTTTGACTAAAGCAAAGCAAACAATTTGTCGACAATAACTTGCAACGACTGTCAGTCTGAAATACAATGCTTTTTGTCCGAAAACTCACCCATAAAATATTTTATCCGTCAGGCATCATCGAATAAATAAACAGCTTAGATACACAACACCTAGAGGTGCACCGAAGTGGTAATGTGAAGTACAAAGCCTGTACTAACATCCTCGATGCCAAGATCCCAGTAATATCAGAATAGGAATATAATGATGATTGAAAATATCTTGTAGGCAAAAATTGCCATAAAAATAAAGTGCAAAAAAAGTTACTTCATTGATTATGTATATTCATTATAAATGTGTAAAAATATATGGAAAAGGTTGCAGTATTCAACAACCAGCAATGTAGAAAATTTATGTATATAAAATATATAGTAAAAATACCTAGGACATATTCAGGAATACATGTAACACATCTATAATATTAAAGCTAAATTTTTAGTTAAAATGACACTAATGAAGAAGACCGAATTACAATTTAAAACATTTGAAGGGAAGAAATACGAGTACAGTATCATAAGCGAAAGCACACAAATCAGAACATTCCCACGAACATAACGGAAGAAAAGATCACGTTTGTAATGGAAATAGACTTAGCGAGTCTATTCCGCTAATTGAACACTACCGGTATAGCTATTCTAGGGTTTACACGGTGACGTTGTACACTGTTTGGCATAAGATTGAAATTTAAGCAAGAGAAGTAGAAAAGCCGCACCTCACACAGATATCTCGCATTATCATTGTTTATTCTATTAGGAATGACTCAAATAAAAAGATTTAGAAGCATAATTTATTCCATAATATTGTTGACTCAATAATATGTAGTTGAAATTATCAAATACTTACAGCGTACGAAAGCACAATGATTTAGCTTTCTTTTGAATGTTCCTACAGAAGTATGTGTAGCTGGTATTGCAAAAATTAGATTTTTGCTTGAACAAAGACTGAAACGTTCCTGTGAATTTAGTTTCGTACAGATTATTCACACTGAACAAAACGCAATAACAATCTTTCGTTTTTGAGCTCAAACTTGCTTTACACGGTATTTGGTCACCCAACTTTGGTAAAATGGAGATGTTTTCATCGTGCATTCCAAGGCCAGTTCTAGTTAGAGTTTTGACTTGAAATTCGCTGGAAAAAAATCAAGAACAGAGTTAGCATAGGAATTCGAGTTTCGTTGGCGCGCAAAGTTCGATGAAAAGTTCAAGAAGTAATGAAGTTACAGAACAGATGGTGAGAGAAGAAGAAGGTTTTGGCAGCGGTACACCAGTAAGACATGCCGTCCTAGACCAGATCAACTAGCCGAAACTTTTCAGAACTGACTTCTTCCCAAAAAGATTTCTTAGTTCGTCAGTATGGAAATTTCTTGTGCAATTTTCTTAATTATGGGGATTTTCATTTACCGTTGCCATGGAATTCATGAGAAATATTCCTCTATTGAACACAGAAATGAACAATTTATGTCATACTGTTCATTTTCTCGTGTTATGATCTCCTCATTATTTGAATGTGAAACATTGTGGGACACCATGGGGCTGTGATGCAGCTCATGTAACTTAACACGTTAAGTGCGGTTGCCTAGCCGGTGCAAATCTTTACTTTGTACATACAATCACTAGAAAACTTTGAAAAAATTACAGAACCTAACCTGAGTGACCCACAGGTGGGTCACTTCGCACTTAACGTGTTAAATAAATCGGTGTTCGCCTCTTTCTTCTTATGAACTAAAGTTAGACTGGAAAACAAGAAATAAGTTTGTTCCAGTTCACTGATTACTCAATTTTCTTGAATAATCCCATTCGGTTTTAGAGGATGTTGACGAATCAGTTGTGAGATGTATTTCAAAGGGCTATCACGTCTGTCCGGTGTCAAGACCAGACCCTAGAAAATATCTGTAATTCCCATAATTTAGCCACTAAGTTACATAAATCTTGAAAACAAACCGACACGCAGTTTTTGATCGCATCTCTCACGACAAATTGACACACAAGTGCACAGAAGCTGGTCAATTTCTGCTTTGTTTGTTTTTTGTTTAGTTTTTCAATTTCTTTTTTGTTTTTTGTTGCAATTTCTGTTTTGTTTTCTGCCACCGTGAACTTCTATAAAATTTGACAACTTTAGTTTGACGAAGTTGCGAGCTACGCACTGCTGAGTCAACACAGACGAATGCGAAAGTTTTCTTTCTTCATATGATCATCTCTTTTTATTTCCTTTTCTATTCTGTTATTAAGGTGGCCAATATAATACTGGTACTGGTGCGCTCAGACTAGAGTGAATTTTTCCGTTGTATTCGGAGTCCCTCTGTGTCATTGAGACTGATGTGGTGATTCCCAATACAATCATCTTGACCTAAATAAAATATACTGAAACTTATAGAAACCATACTACGCTATTTTTAAAAAGAATGAAAAACTATGTTACGTATCATCCCTGAAGAAAGACTTTCTCAACACATAATAAATATATCAAGGAGGATCGGGTTGCACTCGTCAAAACTAACACGCGTGATGTTATCGAATCCGTTTCTAATGAGAAAATTTCCATTTATAACGTTCAAATAAAATGGACGCTCGTCTCTGGCATAGAACTATAATTAAATGAGCTCGCTCATAATGAGGTGTATATTTACGCACGAAGAATGAAAAGCTGGAAAAATATGCACTCATCATTATCTGCTCAGTACGTGGGCTAGTTCATCTAAATATACTCAATGTAATTTGCATTGGTAAATATGAGTTTTATTTCAATGACTGTCTTATATGAATAAAACTAATTGGCATTCCTCTCGTTCTTACTGATCAAATGTTTCTGTTTTATGAATTCTATAATGTTAGTTGGTGTTTATTACGCAATATTATATCAATTTGTGTCTATTTTACCACATTATGTCCTGAACCTGTGGGAAAAAAAACAAAGAAAGATGAGTATAAGTAAAATAAATCAATAGGAAAAGTTCCAATCGTTCATTTATTTCTCACAATGTTTGTTTATAGATATACAAATAAGAGATCTATTTCACAAAAAATGAAGAAAAACGATTGCATATATGTATATGAAAATGTTAATATTATCTCAAATTTAAGAATTTATTTTTGCACAAGTTGAATTTATTTTGCTATTGTGTTTCCACACTGAAGACAGCAGCTCTTTTTTGTGTAGCAGTTTTCAATGGAACAAAAAATATCCTTCCTTTATTAACAGTAACTCGTAGCATATTTTTAAAACCATTACTAGTTTTAAGTACCGTAGTATGAACGATTTTTGAAGATTTTCTAATTCTATAATGATAAACAGGCAATAATGTTGTGGAACATTCTCTACAATAACGACTCTGCGAGCTGTGTACATCATATGAAGGCTTTTTTAGTAAAAAATCTATTGGTGCGGGGAGTAAAGTAGTGAAAACGTTCAAGAGATCGAGTAAAACTGAAACGTAATTCAACACAACCAGTAGTTCTTAACTGGGAGTGATCACCCCCCTGGGGAGATGTGATATCTTTTCATAAGGAATACGAGGATACTGAAGCACTAGAGTCTGGTTATACGGAAACTCTGATGCATTGGTACCAACATATTGTCATAAATTATATGCTAGTGAAAAGAACAAGAGAAAATTTATTGTGAATCTGCTGTAATGCTGGATTAGCTGCTGTAAATAGTTTTGGGGAAGGGCAGAACAGCTGATCAAATGTAGTTGACGTGTGTGTGCAGAAATTTGGTGGGCAAATGTTGCTGAATTTTATCGTCATAAATGGGAAGTCTGATGTACGAATTTATATTAACGTATACCTCGTATAAGACAACAGCCGTGCATGTGCAGGTGTAGTGTGCATGTCACCTACAGCAGCTAAGAGACTTAACGAGCAAATGTTAGCAAACGTTAAAGCATTGTGGATTAAACGTCCAGGTGAGTCCGTTAAAGCTATCAGCTTGTCGTACACTTTAAGTGGTTAAGCATCGTATGGGTCTGATAAGACTTGTACAAGTCTGATGTCAAACTCGAGTAGAAGATTATCGTATGGATCTATGTACACTTATAGGCGAGAATTAGAAATGATTATGCAGTGCATTCAGAAAAATACACAAAAAGATTATTGAACTGACCAGCATCAATATTATATTTACTAATAGATAAGAACATATTATAAGTAAATACACTTCGTAAGAATAAAACACAATTTGGAAGTACACTGAGAACATGATACAATCATCATTATGAAGAAAACAGTATTTAATGGGTAGCCTATTTCAATTGAAATTAAATGCACTGTGTACTAAGATGAAGGTCCACTAAAGACATATCAAGTTGACGTTCCTAGAGATGTATAGAAAAATACGTTTAACGTGTAACAAACGTAGAAACATGAATTACAAGGTTTTGTCGAGTGCTCAGAATTAAAAATTATTATTGGTTGCTGCACTTAAAACAGTGAAAGTGACTGAGCCTTTTGTTCAACTATGGGCAATCATTGTCAACGCCCATGCATAGCACAAGCACATGTTACTGTAATTTAATTATTACCATAGTTATTGGTATCTGTTTTTTTATTTAATGTTTTGTAGTCAGTTGTGTATATAGAGATAAAAGAAATAGTGACTTGGGGTTTACTCATGAAATCCGTATTGTTTTGATCAGTTCTGAACCTGGATACGAGAAATGATTGTAGGCTTGAAAGGTGTGCGAACAAATAAAATCGTTATGGACCATTAACCACGGTATAAATAATGATTTTAATAATATTTAAAGTTTAGTCTCTAAATAAGCTAATTTCTGATGCACAGAAAGTGAATGCACTATAAGCGAACCCTCATAACTAACGAATGATGGTGAATTTGCTGTATGAGAGTTAAAACTTAACATCTAATGACTTCCAGACAATGATTTGCTTCAAATAGGAAAAATAGGAAAAATATATCACAAAATTTTGCAATCCAGTCAGGCGACTAGACCAATATTATTCGGCCTCACTAATTAGCTCTCTAGCGTCGAGGAAAGAAATAATTACATGAATTCTGAGTTCGAACATTGTAAGTCATATCTTTTTTGCCCTTCAAGTAAACTCAAGTAACGAGTAAATTTAACGAGGGAAATATGTACGAAATAATTATGTCCATCAAACCTTCAGTTTGAAGTTAATTACTCAAAATTAATACGATAGATCTTCATGCTTGCGGAGCTCTATTCGAAATTTTGTGATATAATATAAAATTACGTTCAAATGTAGTTATTAAAATTTCATAAGCCAAAATTCAGACTGTATTTTTTAATCTGAGCGAAATTTTTTTTAGAAATTCTGACGAGAAAGCCTATAATGCATCGATTTGAATCAATTTAATTCACAAAAATTGTTCGATTTTTATTAACTTTCACAACCTCCATTAACAGACATATATAACTGTATAATAATTTACTTATACACTGCAGTTTATCCGCGTAAAGCATATTTGTTCATTTACTTAACTTATCTCAAAAGGTTAGAGGTATACTTCAATATTTAAACTTGCTACACTTTTGCCAAATTTATTTCTGATGAATTGATTAGGTTTTCAATAATAAAAGCAGATTAAGTCTTCTCTGTCTGTAATCTTGATCAAAATAAGCAAACAGAGACTTAAAAGGAATCTTGTTATCAAGTCTTGTTCATTTTATTATTTACGTCATACAAAAAAAAACGAGCTAATCATGGCAGAAATGACAGGATGAAGCCAATGAATATTTCACTCCACTGAGTGTATTTCATTTAATTTACATGCAGCGACTAACGCAAAAGATCTAAAACAACATTTACACAAAATTTTTCTTGCCTATCAAAACATGGTTTGTAGCAAAATGATGAATATCATACGGAGAGTCAAATAATTTTTCAGTTTTTGCTTCACTGCCAGATGTTAAGCAGGTCAGAAAAATTGAACAAGCATGTCGCTTGGGAACTGTATTATGCAAGCATCTGGATTGAACTGCAAATCGAGGAAGCAGATGTAGCGGGCACGACAACGTTGCCCTGTGTTGATTTGAGTTACCAACTCCAGCACCAGAGGTCGAAGGGCTTCATTACACTTGATGCTTCAAATTTAAGCACATGGTGCGGTCAAATTGTTTGACCCGTTTATAAGTTCAATAAAAGCAAAATAAAACAAGAACTGAATATGTGTTTTCATTTTGGAAGCATACAAGTATTGTTATTTTGGTGCATGCATTTATTTTTGTTTTTGTCCCGTAGACACATTTTCGTTCATAATTCTATTTTGCTTTTATTAAGCATACAAATATGTCAGATTCTTTTGCCGTACCCTGTGTAATTTGATTTATATAACTTGATCTACAACCCTCAGTGCTACTTGATCAATACCGTGAACACCACGTGATCTAAGACGCGCCTACTTCTCAGCGCGCGTTTACTAATCTATACTAAGATATTGTCAATAACATGAGCATACACTTGCCTGGAGAAACGATTCACCTTTTTTAAGCTCAAGTTGACGTAGTTCATTGAACGAAAGAATAGTTGAGTAGACCTGTTTGCATACCAATGAATATAAATCAAAATGATTTCAAAACTTCCTGTAATCGGTACACTAAAAAATATGTTGACACTGCATCACAGTGGAGGACTAAATAAAAATGTTTCACGTTGTAGTGCTTATTGTCGCTTTGTGACTATCAAACTCAACATCTTTCCCATTTCACTGTGTGATAAAACAAGGAACTACATTATCTGCATCAAAGCTCAGGCCCTAAGAAATAAATTGGCAGATATTTCTACGTCAAAGAAACAGTTTCTTGGCTGAGAGTTGTGGGAGACATTAGGAGGCTGGCCAACGCCTGATAAACGACGTGCGGTCACGGAGCAAAGCTGCATACCCATGTTCTACTTACTTTCGATATGCTGCCTAGTTTCGTGTCCGTTTTGATACACTCCCTGGCTCCGACAGCCCCATTCCGATGTGCATACTGGCTCTAATAAACTGACTAGTTCTTGCATCGATAGAGGTATGGCTGCTGTAAGCTTTGATTAAACGTAGTAGCCCTGAGAGTAGCAGCAGCTCGCTACAGCTTATTGTGCAGTTATTGTGTAGTTCACGGCCGCCCAGCGCGAGGAGAAAATTCTCTTATACTTTCTCCTCGCATATCTTGTAATAAATTACTTGATACTTTGCTGAGGGCTCAAAGTATATTTTATGGAGCATATCAGCCAGAAAATTATTGATTATTTTTATTATTGTTCGCGTTTTCATTGATGTCAACATCCCTTTCAAGGGCTTAGAACTCAGCTTCTCTTTGCTGTTCATGTTGTGCTCTGGATTTCAAAAGAACTGATTATGAGTGTGTTGGTCATAGTGGCAGCATAATTTTATCCACGAGTTTCTTTGATCTGTAATCAGTAAAGTATGGATGTGAGGCGCTGCCTCAAAATTGGAGTCACTGCCGGCACAGCTGCATGCGACAAGCGTCACACAAGCGCTCTTCACTACAGTCTAAACACAAATTTTTTGACTTTCATGACACAACACATTAAAGTCATGAGATGGTAGGACATGTTACATTTTAATGTAAGGACGGGGAGCGGATGGGGAGGAAGAATTTGTTCGATATTTTGAAGAAACATAAGTATCACTAACTGTTCATCTTATTCCTAAGCTGACCATGTATCATAGTCCAGAAAGCAATACAAAATGAAGCATTTATCGGTATGACCCTGAATTTTATAAACAATATACATCAAAAGAAATATCTGAAACACCAAAATCATGTAGAAATTGTTCAAGCGTGCGGTGTAAACACGTCACGCTTTTTTAAATACCGTGAAAAACTGTTCTATTCAGTAATAATGAATCCTGCTTTTTCGCACTCATGATCAGAACGACTAGTGTGATACTATGTAAATCTGATTTCATGCACTATGAGCGCGGAATTCTCATCAAAGCTCTCCCTGTTTGCCGTGTTTGATCTCATTACGCATGTAAGACACGCATCTCATCAATACGGGCAGCCAAAGCAGCTGTAACCCTGAGACTTGTCACTCTCATACAAGATGGCACCCGCACTGAATGCTGCAGACGCAGTCAGTTCGGCGTGACCAAGACCCACGCCAGCCTGAAAATTATGACCTGCCACGTCCAGCTCCGAAGTATGACAGTTTTGTGGTAACTTCCATCAATTTTGGCACACGCTGCTCTTAGGTTCATTAAAGCGACGCCTTAGAAAGCCTTTGATGACAGCTCCGTCAAGTCCTGTGAAGGCGGGAATTTATAGCATGAAATTAACCTTAAGTAGAAATTCCAGAAATTAAAAATTATCGTATGTTAGTGAGCGCTATCATATTACGCTAATTTCCCGTAAAATTGTAGGTTTTATAAATGAAGACATTGTTCCTCACAGTTTGAGAATAAAAACGTATGCAGGAAATTAAAAGAAAGATATCGCAAGCAAAAATTATGATTGCAGTAGTGGACACTGCACTGAAATCATACTTGAGTCACTGAATGAGAAACGAAGCGCCATGAAAATCGTTCCGTTACTGTAAATAACTAAACATTTGTTTGCCTTTGAGTACAACAATTTTCTGAATGAGTGCAAGCAAATAATTCAGTGCAATGTGATTTGTTGCAACTAAAATTTGTCAAATGCTGAGAGCAAGCACCAGAAATGTGTGTAGTTTTACGATTATTTAGTTACCCTGACCAAATCTATTTAATTGACATTTACATTTGACATGGATTGTCTTTAAAATTACATACGAGTAATAATCACTCGTAGTAATCACTCAACAAATGGCTAACAATTTACTCGTCTATTAATTCTCCATCAACTGTAAATGTAGAATTCTGCAGATCTGTTTGATCAGTGGGTGTGAATTACGAAAAGACATTTTCATGTGTTTACGCACCGTCAGCCCACTCCAACAGAAGTGATTACAAAATACTAAATAGCATCTAAATGACTGCTAACTAATGTTAAACTGTACCTAAAATTCTAACTCACAGAGGAAATTAAATCAAAATAATTTGTTTGTTTTTATAAACGCAGAAACAAAATAAAATTTTCAATAATAACAACCTATATTTATATTTTACTGTAACTATGTACGTGTATTTATTTTGAAAACAATAGAGTTTTGATACTAAACCAAACATTAAAATACATGAATTATTTAAAAATACTTAAAATAATGCCGTAACATAACTGTAAATTGGGAAGTTCGTATGTTCTCCGGAATATAGCAAACTTTTTTAGGGGTCATGAGGAAAAACTAGCCCCCACGCATAGCTCGACCGAAACTTCAGTTAAATCTTCTCAGTGAAGGTGAGAATTTCCAGAGATTGTTCATGGCTTGCATTTTGTGCCCGAGGCTCTGGCAGGAAGACCTCGGGATGACAAGCACCTCTCAAGTTCATTTTTCCACAGGACGAGTCCAAACTTTGGTGTTTGCGTGCCTGTTTTTAGTCCGGCAACTTTCGAAGCTCATCGATGAATAAAAACATCTATCTGAGATTTTTTCTTCTTGCCAGCACGAAGAACTAAGAAATCATTCCAAGGTTTTTAGGAAACTTCCGTTCGGTCACCAAGTTTTTCTTCCAGAAAAAGTCTCGATAAAATACTACAGCTGCCAATGACGTGCCCAGAACTTCATATATTGTCTAAGGGAGATTTTTCTTATCAAGACTGTTGTTCTTTGACGGTGTCAAAATAGCGGTGGTAAAAGTTTATATGTTGTTTAAGTATTTACCAAGCCTACAGCGCGTTGAATGCTCTAGATATCCAGCGTACTCACTAAATTATACAGACGTTCAGAAATAAGATGAATGGGTTTGGATTTTATCTCTTCAGCTTTTTTGAATTCGAGTGCTAAAAACTTATTGTTTGCAGCCACCTTCTGCAAATAAGGGACTGGAATTACGAGATGGAAGCTGGATTTTGGTATGTGCCATAACAACATACAATAAAATAACACTACTTTGCAATTCAGAGGACTGTATAATATTTGCTTCATACGGCCTTGTTTAAATAGAAGTAAAATTAAATTTCACTACTCAGGGATACAAATGCAAATGAAAATGCGTTTTTCAAATTCCCGGTAAAATTACAGAATTTTCTCTTTTATATGTACATCAAGCTGCACGCCCAGTGAGTTTCCTGGTACGCTGAAACATGACCTGCAACTCCAAACTCGGAATGTGACGTTGGCTGTAGAGATGTGTTAGAGTCGTTACAAATTTTTTCTACTTTTTTATTGTTTTAAATCTTCTATATTAGCGCACATTCATACCACAATGCTCAAATACATTTTTTGCATGCACCACCTCGAGTATAACTGCAATATCAGATTACTATTTTTAATCTTCAATCAAAATTGTTTTCTTTCCTAGAGGTATGTTACCATTCAGTGAGATCGTGTACTGCTTTGTATCGGAGTCCGATACCGCTTAGCTAAGCTAAGCGGTGTCGCAGAACTATTAAAATCGTACGCGCTGGCACTGAAAATAATGAAGGCATGATATTGGAAGCCAAAGAGTTTTTAGGTCTATCCTTCAGTGAGTCATAAACTCCTCTAATAAATCGAACTCACTTCTGATATAGTGTGAAAAATATCACAATATGTATTATTTTAACCACCATTGCAGCACGACTTGGTCTTCGCCTAAGATTTTTTGTAGAATAGTTTTAGTCGCACAAGTGCTCTCCAGGTAAGGCAATGGGCTGAAACTTGGCACGTGTCTGCAGGGAACGTTGGAACAAGATATTATTGAGAAACAAACAGGAACTTCGCTTCCGGGTTCTTGTGAAGTAGACCCGGAGAGCTGAAGGAGCTTCAGGAAGGTGTCTTTAATTCCCGAAACTACCGCACAAATTCTTCAATTTTAATGTCAAATTACCCAATGCTGAAGTTGGGACAGTGCACTTGCAATCCACTCGAGTTGTAGTGAAGTCTTCAGGCCTGAAGCTCCTGATAACAAAGTAGGACACCCTGGGGACTTTCTCAGAGCCTGACGAATGACTGCTTCTGCTGCTCGAGATAAATATCAAGCCAAACAAAGACAGTTGAAAGTGAAGGGTCGTGGTCGAATTATTCTTAAGAGAAAATTTTCCCCCATGGAATGAATTGTTTTTCAGAAGTAGATCGTACAGGTGGAGAGATGGGCATATACGCACTGAAATAGACATCCAACAAAAAACTTTTACTTGGAGTTATATTACTCTTGATTGAATGGTGTTACGCTCTTCTTAATATCTACGCTTATTATCCTTACGTCGAAGCATCTACAAAATATATTCAAGTATGACGTAGTAGGAGTGAATGGAAGCGCAATGCATAGTTTTTTTGGAGATCATTGCACTCATCTCCACGTGGGGGAAGCTCGTATACATATCTCGATTAATTAAGATGCTTAAGAAAATCTTACTTCAATAATAGAGTCTGTAGTTCTGTAAAGTTTTAGATCCATGTGAGACAATTTATGTTTCATACTCGTATTATAAGTGAATACTTAATTTTCACGACTCTGGCAAGAATGCCATTCATACCCATGCCCATGAACGGAGCATCGACAAAATGAGGTGTCATGAAAAGTCAGTCCTGCGGAAAAATATTTTTCGACACACACACTGGTCTACATTGAATAGTGGGCAAGAAAAATTAGAAATGATGGTGAGCTTCAGATCATTTTCATCATCCTCGGTAGCACGCAAGCAATGAGGGAACATGAATAGGCAGCAGTCGTACATTCTGCGTGTGCGCTACACCAGTCAGTCCGTACGATAATGCAAAGCTACACATTATGCATTCGATGAATGCAACTGAGAATAAATTGGACAGCTTACTACAGCTTGCACTCTCAAGTTTAAAACAAGCTCTGAAATTTCATTTCGACAATTTTGAGTAACAAATTTAGTTGTGTCACAATTTTAAGTGTTTATTTGTTTCAATCAATAACTAGAGGTCCAACACTCATTGAGGACTGTGAGGAGGTGACACTGACTATTATGCTCCATTTCCGTTCGTTGTGGATGATTGGTAAAAAGGGCTACTATGACAGGGGGCATTTTTTTGATAAAAATACTGCAGGGGTTCTGGAAGTGAGGGCATAATAGAAAGAAATGCTGCTGAGGTTGACGAAAATGTTGGGAAGTTGAAAATATGGTGGAGGCTCATGAAAATGTTGTGTAAGTAATCGATGACACTTTAGAGTTTGATGACGATGCTTTGAAAACTGATGAAAATCTATTGAATATTGGTATTATTTCAAAGGAACGTCATAAATCATGTAATGAAGAAAGCTCTACCATCAATTTGATTTTTCGAATACAACGAGATAGCATTCAAGTTTTTGGTCGATGCACTGAAATAAAAAAAATGAGTAAAATGGATGAGGGCCTGCCTGTGTTGCGAAGAGTAAAGGTTCAAGTTGTCTCTGACAGGATACAGGCGACCTGTTTATTTTTCATACATCCAGTGCATAATTTACTGATCTGATTTAATCATAAATTGATCCAGAGTTTTTAAACAGACTTATTCTCTAATACAAATGCAGGCTTCTGTTTAAGCTTTTCAAACAAATGAAGAAAATATTGAGCATCTAACATTGATTTTTTAACTGTTCATGAAAGATAGGGATTATGTTCTATACATTTCCGGTCAACATGCTTGCACCAGCGTTAACTCGCCGGTAGATGAAACTTGTTTAGGAACCACTATGACTCAGAGCCACGGTTTATACCAGTTGCTATACATATGTTTTTTTCTGTCTTAAGTGGTGACACACTTCTGTGCTGCCACACCTGTGTCCTTTCACACCTGTGTCCTGTCACACCTGTGTCCTGTCAACACCTGTGTCCTGTCACACGTGTGTACTGCCTTATATAAATTTTTTCACATGGTTTTTGTCATTCTATGCATTGCATTTTGCACATTCAAGCTGAAGCTTTATTAGTTCCTTACGAACAATTGAAAATCATTACATGGTCAGTCTTACAAAACATTCGGCGAAGAAAAAAGACCGAAGCTGCGCGTTTATATGTTTCAAACAAACTAAGCCTCACTATAAAAGAAAAAAGTGAACAAAATACTAATTAAATTGTAAAAGAATTTGGTCACTAAAACAACGTGTTTTTACAGAAGTTAGTCATACTGGAAAACAATTTCACTCAAAGAAGTGGAGAACAGCTGTCTGACTACGCACGTTCCAAATGTATATATTAAGCGCTGCTGAGAGGCTAAACCTCATATCAAGATACTGTTCATCAAAGCCTACACGCCATTTCAAGCAGTCGTTCACCAAAAAGCACACAATATATCACGATGAAATTCCTCAGAGCCTACACACCATCCTAAGATTCGGTTCTTCGAAGCGAACGTATCTCATCGGGCTACTTCAAAGCGTAAGCATCATGGCTACGCGCAGTTCATCACGTCCTGCAGAGGATATGGGCTCCTGGGAACTCTGTGACAATCATTAGCGTCCGCTTCAAGCCTCAGTCCCGTGTCCATGCATAAGACTTTTCCATCGTGTAAGTCGTTCGTCGCTCCTTCTTTAAGCGATGAAGATAAATTGCTTGCTTTGAAGGCAAGGGATCGATATCCGTCAGGCCCGGACGCGTGGGTCATCATTTGGACCTTTGTGGGTCAGGCCGTCACGCGACTTGAGGCCCGGCTGGACGCTTCCAGGTAATGCGCAAGAAATTGTATTATTGTCAAGTACGAGGGCTGCCTTTTTCAATCAGTGATGGGCTATAAAAAATATGCATTTGCGTAACATGGTAATTTTGTCACCAGAAATACTGCAGGGTCTTACTTATTTCTCCACATTATCGCCAAAATGGATACAGCCCGATTGCCCGAGGTACGAGCAATTGAACACGGCCTCTACGATCGATGTTTCTGCCAAATCAGTTACGAAGTGCGATCCATTTTCTGCAACTAGAGACGTAGTGCTACTGAAATCCATTGTAGAATAAGGTGAGCGTACCGTGACAACCTCGTGAGTGAGAGTAGTGTACGGGAATAGTGTAGAAAATTTAGATAAAGGGGCAAACCAATGTCCACCTTGTCCATGGACGTCTGTTTCCACTGCTTTCAATTTCTACACCATTTCTGTACACTGCTCTCACTCTTAAAGGTGTCACCGTGCAGGATTTCAGTAGCACTACGTCCTTCTCCTTGTAGAAAATGGATTACACTTCGTAGCTCACATTCTGTGGGAGCATCGGTCGTAACTGCCAAGTTCAATTGCTCGTACCTCGAGTAATCGAACTATATCTGTTTTGACGATTATGTCGAGAAATAAGTAAGACACTGCAAAACAAACAAACAAAACAAACAAAAAACGTATATTTCCAATAAAGTTGGTACATGCAGTACTTATATTTCCAATAAAGTTGGTACATGCAGTACTTTTGGTAATAAAATTATTATGTTATGTAAACTTGCTTTTTTGCATAGCCCATCAGAGGTTAAAAAACAACCCTTGTATGATCAAGATCCGTACAACAATAGTGGTCAAGAACTGTGTAACAATTATGATCACGAACTCTCCGACAAGTATGATCAAGATCTGAAGGACAAATGGGATCAAGATCCAAAGAAAAATTTTAAGGACAAGTATGACCTAGATCTGGCAGACAAATAGGATCAAGATCCGAAAAAAGATTTGAAGAACAGGTATGACCAAGATCTGGTAGGACATGTTGCAAAAGTTGGTCTGAAGGTAAGTTTTTACAGACCTGCTGAAAAAATCACATAGGCTTTTACATCATAATATTGGTCAGCAGAATGTACTCAATAGAATTCTTCATTCAAAAAATAGGTTTGCAAAATGTATATATATATAAATTTATTAAAAAAAACTATAGCACAAATGAAATTTGATTTCATGGTTTCAAATGCATGGATATGTATTTATTTAAAATCATGAGCATTGAATTCACATGATAAAACATATTGCGTGAAAACTACGTGATACGAGACTCGCCGTACTACAAGTGTAGAGGCGCAACCAGCTAAAAAAAATCAGTTCTCTATGGCCTTTTCAGCTAAGCAATACAGTTAACCATTAATATCCACATAATTATGTTTTGGGAATTTCCTGTTGGCAAACTTTGTGTGGCGATTACTCAAAATTTGTTTTTCGCATCTTCGTCCTTGTGGCACACAAAGAATCGTACCAAAATGTAAAGGAAATCTGAGAAGACGATGAGCGTCAGTTCAGTGTCCGCGTAGTGGGAAGAACATGGAAGTGACCTATAAAGCGAGAGACAGCTAAATTTAAGACGTAAGTAACTTCTTCTCTTCAAAATTCTGCGAGAAACTGGATTAATTTCAAGCTTTTAGCACCTTGATTGTTCAAAGCCTGTTCATAAAATGGAACACTGGTACCTTAAAAATCATGAGAAACTCTTTACATTTTTCTGCATATTTAGAATTATAATATTAAAAGTAGTTAACTTGAAAAATAGCCTTAAAAACAGTCAAAGTTCAAATTTACTGATAAAATATTTTCTGGAATACGCAAAAGTATAACAAGAAACCAACCATCAACGATTTTCCGTCTCCCATCTCCATACAAATGTTCAATAACAAGATCTTTTTACATATCACATTCATTGCAATATTTTTAAATATTGCTTAGAAATTGTATGTATTAGACTGCAAATTGAACTTGATATATACGATTGAATTAAATGTAATCTACTGTCATTGGTTTGTATCGTCTCTAGTTTCAATGTAATTTTACTCAAAAGACATCCATCATTTGTATAATTTTTAAAACTTTAAGCAAGAACATCTAATAAAGGAAAACAGCAAACCATTTGTAGCAGAAACGGCTGCTATTTTCCCCTGTTTACTGGAACATTTGACCGAAAGGCTTCCGCATTTTCTTTAGTTTTACGGAACAACCCATCGAGCCCAAATCTCCCTCATTTACGATAAGGTTTCAAAGAAAACTTGAGTTTGGGAAGGAATCTTCCCGTGTCGAGCAAGCGAAACAAAGGCGGGAGCTCAAACAGGGTGGATGCCAACTGCGGATCACCGCCAAGCGCTGGTCGGGAGAGAAAGATACAGCAAATGTCTTCTGGCCAGAATTTTATACTTAAAGATAACTGACAAATTTGCAGATAATCTTAATTGTAATTAAAAGGCAGTAGTTTCCATTCGAAACTTTCCTTCATAAGCATTGGAGCACTGCATTGCTTATCAACTGTAGACCTGTACACGAACGAAGTCATTATACAATACGGGAAATTGTACCATATTTAAGATGAGCACATGGAAAATGTCTAAGATAATTCCCTAAGAATTGCACAAGAGGAAACTAATCATTTGCTAACCTAAATAGATACTAAAAAGAAAGAAGACAGTGAAGAGTTTTATATATTGATGGAGAAATACGACCTACGAATTCACTACAGTAAGTACATTTTTCCAACAAGTGTAAAATGTGCAGTATTAATAATAACTGCTAAATTAAAACGAGCAAAGTCGAATTTGATTACCTACACGTACAGTCCCTGCGGTCAAAAAGTTTCGTTGGAGCAGAACAATAGACAAGCTCTTTTTAAATGCTATAAAAGACTACTCGGCAGCAAATTTAAACTCAGGAACCTTTTTATTGAGAAGACGACGCTTTGAAGAGAGTTGAATACTTTATCGTCGAAAAAAGTTCCTCGCTATGACGACAATCATGGAGTGCAATTTTGATTAAAGAACCTAGACTCATATTCGAGTATTAAATGCACATAAAAAATATATTGTGGAACAAGAAAACGGATGCAAGTAAACCAGAGCAAATGAAGCCGTTCATGTGCCCGAACTAGAAACATTTAATTAGGCTTTTTAATTACCAATCAGTGACGGCTGCAGCTCGAACCCAAATGTGGTACAACTTTTGTAACGCAATTGGATTTTTGGAAAAAGAATGAGTTGCATTCAAAAGTACAGTATGATATTGTTGATGGTAAGCTATTAATTAAATAATATTTAAGAGACAACTCAGATTAACTGAAGACATTTAGAAGGCTTTAAATGAAGGGAACTAATGTGCGAGTGATGCATTTTCATGTTGTGGAGATTGTGATGACTATTTCATTGAGGGAGAGTCACTCACAGGCACATCACTTGTAGATAATCGAGTTCCCCTTTATTGATAATAATTTCATAAAATAACAAATCAAAGCACTAAAATTAAAATCATTGCAAGTTCAAAAGATTGACATTCACAGAAGGATGGAGAAAATTGAAACACTTCATTCTATTCGCCTTATACATGAAATTACTGCATCCATTAGCTACCCTTCATCGTGCCTCAGTTAATCAGTGTCATCAGCTAATCAGTCTATCATCAGCTAATCAGTCAGTCATCAGCTAATCAGTCAATCATCAGCTAATCAGTCTATCATCAGCTAACCAACCAGTTATCAGTTAATCATTCAATCATTCGCTAATCATTCAATCATCAGCTAATCATTCAATCATCAGCTAATCAGTCAGTCATCAGCCAATCACTCAATTATCAGCTAATCAACCAGTTATCAGTTAATCATTCAATCATCCGCTAATCATTCAATCATCAGCTAATCAACCAGTTATCAGTTTTTCATTCAATCATCAGCTAATCAACCAGTTATTAGTTAATCATTCAATCATCAGCTAATCATTCAATCATCAGCTAATCATTCAATCATCAGCTAATCAACCAGTTATCAGTTAATCATTCAATCATCAGCTAATCATTCAATCATCAGCTAATCATTCAATCATCAGCGAATCATACAATCATCAGCTAATCATTCAATCATCAGCTAATCAACCAGTTATCAGTTAATCATTCAATCATTCGCTAATCATTCAATCATCAGCTAATCAACCAGTTATCAGTTAATCATTCAATCATCAGCTAATCATTCAATCATCAGCTAATCAACCAGTTATCAGTTAATCATTCAATCATTCGCTAATCATTCAATCATCAGCTAATCAACCAATCGTCAGTCACTAACCAGTTGTCAGCCATCAGTCAGTCATCAGCTAGTTGCTTACGTGCTCTCTACTATCATACATGGACAGCCTACTGATGTCTGCTGACGTCAGGTTTAAGCAAGGTGTGATGCATTGAAAATATAATCCGGGAGCACCCAAAATCACCTGAGATCACCTGAGATCACCTGAGATCACCTGAGATCACCTGAGATCACCTAGAACACCTGAGATCACCTGAGGTCACCTGAGATCACCTGAGGTCACCTGAGATCACCTGAGATCCCCTGAGATCACCTGAGATCACCTGAGATCACCTGAGATCACCTAGATCACCTGAGATCACCTAGATCACCTGAGATCACCTGAGATCACCTGAGATCACATGGGAGCAGTCACAGATTACAGTCGTGGCCCAGATGCCACAACAGTATAAGGTCACTGACTGACATTCAAAATATCCTAATGATATATTAAAATATTTTCTCGCAAGTTTCTTTCTCCTACAATTGAGCATTATGCGCACACCAGAAAAAACAACAGTTTAAAAAAATTGGTTGCTTTCCATTGCAAAAAGAAAGAATCGAGAAAGTTTGCAAGGATTGTTAAAAATTGTACCATGGAAAGTATCTTTGGCTCAATAACCAACAGCTCTGTTACCAGTGAGTGATCACTGATCACTGCGATCAGTCAAGCCGATCAGTTCTTAGTTCCGGTCATAAAATTCGATAATCACAACGATTCTCGATAGTTGCCCGCTCCTCAAGTCACGCAACAACGGTTCTTAATCGGAGCCCCAGCATCGGCGGTCGATGAACGATGGTAAGTGTAATCTGGATGCTTAGGAAGAGCTGTTCACGTCTAACTTCTTCACCAGGTTAACGTGTATTTCTGCATCGGGTTAGAAAGAAAGTAATTCTTTTCTTGGCGATGATTTATGTATAAATAGGCTCGGAAAATCATACATTCCTCAAGGCAATAGTTTCCCTCAGTTTCATTCAAACTTTTTCACTGTTCCACCAGGTTTTTAATGCCTTTTTAAAAAAAATGTTTGGGTTTTGACGGGAAAAACAGATTGAAACCATCTTTTAGTTGTCCATAATTTTCAGGGATTTTATTTCTTTACGGATGTTGCAAAAACCTAAAAAGACAATAATTAGATGGAGCCAAGTCCGGTGTAAAAATTCCCTAATGAGACTCAGAATTGCTTTCTGAGTTATTCTTGTTGCATGTGACGTAGCATTGTCATGCTGAAGCTCAACACTTTTCCAGATGAAAAAAACTGATCTTTTTCTCGATAAATCAATTCTTAAATTTTGAAGTTATAAACACTATTTTGCAGCTATCACTGTAGTTTATTAGCTTATAGTGTACCAGTTCTCTCATGCCCCACCATAAACAGAGCATGATCTCTCTTGGGTATAGTCCTAGCTTTGGAACTGGCTATGGACTTCGATTTCTACTCAACCAATATCTTCTGGTTTTTAGTATTATCATAAAGAGCCCATTTCTCAACCCCAGTAACAATTCTTCCCAAAACCGGTTCCCTAAGGCACCTTAAAAGCAAATATGTGTACACAGTAAATCTTTCGTTGCATTGGACATTATTCAAATTATGGGGAATTCATAGTCTTACTATTGAGATTTTCCGCAGTTCATGAAGACTTAAAATTATGCCCGTGTGAGTTGTATTGATCTCTAGAGTATTTTTTAACACGTTTCCTGCGATTGCCTAGTCGGTGCAAATCTTTACTTTGTACGCATAGTCTCTAGAAAGCTTTGAAAAAATTACAGAACCTAGCCAGAGTCACCCATTGGTGGGTCACTTCCCAGGAAATGTGTTAAGGGCTTTTTCATCAATTGACTTTGACCTCCTTGAACGGGAGCTATCCTTGAGATAAAATTCACCAGATGAAGACTTAGTACACCACCGTTGGCATTTTTAAACAGGTAAACCATAGTTCACATGGGCAGAACAAATATTTCTTGCCGTTTGTGCGGATCGAACCTCCTTTCTTGTATTCATAAAGCACACAGTGTCTTAGATGCTCTTCATAAACATACACCTTTTGAGGGTTGAAACAAATATAATTATCTATATTTAGTAATTATTATTTTTGAAAGATTGGAAGATACAGTTTAACTTAGATTCCGTTTTAACTAACATTAGAAGGACTTTTAAGAGGATTAAAAATGTCATCAAGGGAAAGCAACGTCAGTTACTTCTTAATCTAATATTTCACGTTAATTTTTTCCCAGCACGCAACAACATAACTTCCTTTTTGTCAAAGCAGAACACATTTAAAAAAAGGTTATATTGTCGTACCATGGAGATTAGTTTTGTAGATATCGTTCAAATAACGGTGGGTCAGACTGTACATATATGTAAATGCATATGCTTCTACCGTATGACATGAAAAAAATGTAATGGTTAGAAAGAATTTATAAATCTAATAATTCACACGTTTTTAGCCTAGGCTCATAATTATCAACACGATCTGGAAGCGTAAATGGAGAAAATAGTTTTTTGTTTAATTTTATTTCGTTAAAAACGGTCATCAAAGAAATTGAGCTCTTTTTAAAGAGAATTAGTACGTCAATAACCGATTGTCCATTGTGAAGGAGTAAATTTCTCTACGTACCATTTTGATAATACATCAATTAGTAAATATAAAAACTGTTTCGGGTGTGAAAATCAAAAGTTATGTAAAACGAGTGTAGCATTTTAAATTTATCAGTTCTAATGATTTGTTCCAGCACGTAACACACCCAGACCAGCACGTAACACACCCAGACCAGCACGTAACACACCCAGACCAGCACGTAACACACCCAGACTAGCATGTTCAGTATGTTACAGAAAGATCAACATGTTTAGTACGCTACATTTCAAGCTTACTGATAAGCAACTTCCCTTGCATCTTCTTCTAATATACAAATAAGATCAACACTGAGAAAATCTTTCCTCAAGCTGTGACTGTTCAAAGTCGTGCTGCACGCAGACCTCTTTACACTCAAGCCCCACTGAAAGCAGACCCCACTGCATACTGACCCCGCTGCAAGCAGACCCCACTGCAAGCAGACCCCACTACAAGCAGACCCCACTGCAAGCAGACCCCACTGCAAGCAGACCCCACTGCAAGCAGACCCCACTACAAGCAAACTCCACTGCAAAGCAGACCCCACTGCAAGCAGACCCGTGGCAAGCAGACCCCGTTGCACGCAGACCCATTGCAAGCAGACCCTACTGCAAGCACACAGACCCCACTACAGGCAATGGAGTTTCTCCGCCGACTAGAAAGGCGTAAGTGAGATGTGTGAACGGAGCTCGAATTGACTTGTGTTTAATACAACAGAATAAAGCACCAAAACATTTATTTTTTAATATCCTGTACTCAAAGTTTGGCAGAACCGACTCCCAGGAATACATTTGAAGGCTACTACAAAACTGAGCTCTGGTAGTTGTTAGGTGTTGGTCCAGTGAAAAGACGAAGTTTGTTCCGTTGCATCTGCTAAATAAAACAAGGCCTGACTTCTGGCGTAGCTCTTTGCGGTCGAGCGTAGTGTAGATACGGTTAAGGGAGAGATAAGCAAACTGTTCACAACGAATGAACTGCAACAGCACGCTGAGTTAGGAGTAAATTGTTCAGAATGCCACTGAAGTCTTACTAAACTCTCAAAGAATAGAATAGAATAAGGCAATAGGAACGAGCCGTTTGGCCCATTCTTGGTTCAATACCGAAGTCCCATGCCGTCTAAAGTAAATCCATCAATCATGCATGCACACTTTAACCACGTAAATCAATTTAGTCATGTGTACACATAATCACTCACGCACAGGCGTTCATGTCACGAGCATTTTTCTCAATCATACATTAGCCTTAAGGAGTTAGGGACATAGAGTTAGTAGGATGTAATCCTGGGGGGGGCTCGTAATTAATTTTTTCTACTAGTGTGATACTGGGGATATTTATGTTGACTTGTGCTAATTTTTGTCCTATCGCAAAGGCTATCCACTATGCCAATGATTTATGTTCAAAGTTATTCATTCATCCTCGTGCTTCAGTTGGATGCTGTCGGACGTTTTCGATGCCGTAGAATTGATGAATATGGGTAGAATATTCTGGAATTTTGCCCGTTGATCGTTACCGTCATTTAAACGATACAAATATGGGAGAATGACCGCGCATTGTTTGGTTACATTTAGTTAGGCAAAGTTTGGCTAGGTTGAGTTAACCCGTGGCCTCCGATTGCCTGATTGGTGTAAAACTTTACTTTGTACGCATAATCACTAGAAGGATCTGAAAAAATTACAGAACCTAACCTAAGTGGTACACATACGTACCACTTCGGAGTCAACGTGTTAAGTCCAAACAATCACGGTGTGTTAAACTGGTTTGAAGTTATGGTTGAACTTCCGACCAAAATTAGATAAAGCTGTCAAAATTACGGTTAGATTTTGAGACAAGTACAAGAAACAACGATCGTACGATATGTTGCGCGTGTCTACCTCAGAAACTTGATTCGTTATCACCGATCGTTAACGTCTCAGTGTCCTCAGTGACCTCACACGCGTCTCAGTGACCTCACACGCGTCTCAGTGACCTCACACGCGTCTCAGTGACCTCACACGCGTCTCAGTGACCTCACACGCGTCTCAGTGACCTCACACGCGTTCACTCAAAGCTCCTTGCGAACAACTGATGAGTTCATGTTAACATTGATGTTCTGAGGTAGCATGAAACTGAAACCATTTAAAATTATTATTAGAAATATGCTCAGGAAATAACTTTTAACATTCCAAGTAAGTGAATTTACCGTCGTAGACTCAATGGGGGATACAAAAATGATAACGTCAGAAATCATACATAAAAATGGTTAAAGAATTTATTTGAAATCCTGAGACTTTTTCTCTTGGCTGAGAAAGAAGATTTAGTGTGATGTACAAAATCTTTTTCGATAAAATGATAACAAAAATAATAGCTGTATCAAGCTGTTCGTGAGCACCCTGTGCAACTTGCATTCAGGGGCACATAGGCGATACCTGTACTTTCTGTTCGCGGACTGAAGGCATACCTGCGAGCAAAATGTTATTGAGATTCTTTATAGGACTCACATATACACACCTATTTTGTTCTTTATTAATGCGTATACCCAAAGGAAGAAGGAAACACAGGGAATAGAGACACGAAAATATATATTTACATTTACCTTTAGTGTTGACTCAATGATCTTCGTCATTCATGCGCTAGTCTTGACTTTAAATAATTGAGCACTCGAGGTCTTAAGCGTTTGAGTGCTTGAGTGCTTCAGCGTTTGAGTGCTTGAGTGTAGCCAGTGCGAACGGGAAGTCCCTCTGGCTATGATGTCGAGGCTTGTGGAGACGAGCGTTAAAATTTTATGCGGACGAAAATTCTTAGCTTGTTCCGTGTTAAACTTTGTGAGTGCGAGCATCCTGCTCGTCCGTAGGCATGAATGTTGCTCTTTGCACTTTACTGTTTGTTGCATAACTGTTACCATCCTGCTGTTGCAGCGCCTTATAAAACCGAATGGTTCCCGTCTGAAGGGAAATTAATTTTGGTCAATGAGTGCCTAATTGTCGAGTGAGCTAGCAATGCGCTCTTCGGCACACCAATATGTATGTATACAGCACACCTATATACTTGCATACAGCACACCTATATGCATGCATACTGCACATCTACGTACAGGGTGTCCCAAAAAAAGTTGACCTGATTTCAAATAACTATAATTCAAAAACTATAAAAGTTAGGAAAATTTGAAAAGTTGATTGTTGTTTGCCAACCATTTCTGTATCTGTGATGAAAATTTCATGAGAAAATTTGAAAGCATATTTTTGCAGCATTATTTTTAATAAGAGACACTGAAAAAATGTTTGTGTACAATATCTAAAATACAAATTTAAAGGTGCTAAATAATATTTTAAACAACTTTCAACAATTTATTATTAATGAGAGGCAAATGTAATTTCAAACAAAAAAGACTTAAAAATTTGTTCCCTTAGTTTCCTTAGATGTGCTCTCCATTTCTTTCAGTACACAGTTGCATTCTCTTTCTCGTTGCATTCATAACTCTTTTTATCAGAGCATTATCTTGTCGAAGCAGATTCACTTCCTGTTCAATTCTTTGCTTCAGATCGTCGATGTCTCCTGGTGGGGAATTATAAACTTTACTTTTTAAGTGTCCCCATAGGAAAAAAACACAGGGAGTCAAATCAGGGGATCTGGGTGGCCACTCAATATGCTGATTTAAGAAGATAATACGATTTCCGAATAGCTCATTCAGTCTTTCCCTTACAGCAATGGTTCTGTGAGCAGGAGCACCGTCCTGGATCCACCACGTTCTATTAATTCTATTTCCATGGTTTTTTTTGAGTCTTGGAGCTATCATATTATTTATTAGGTGAAGGTATCCCAATCCATTTAAATTGTTGTTGTAAAAAAAAGGACCCAAAAGACATCCGTTTCCACAAAGTCCCATCCAAATTGAAACTTTTTCTCTAGAAATTTCAACATCATAGTTAAAGTCAGGAAGATTGTTTTTGGGTGCATATCTGCAAACATTATGGCTATTAACTTCGCCATTTAGATGAAACGCGGCCTCATCTCCAATCACAATGTCTTCAATGAATCGATCATTTTTTGCAAAAACCACTGAGTAAAATTTAGCCGCTGAGGAAGATCAGTATCTAGTAGTTTATGTCTCACGTGCATTTTGTAAGGATGCCATTTCAATTCTAACTTTACAATTCTGTTGAATGTGCTTTTACTTTTGCTCAATCCATTCTTTCTTGAAGAAATGTCTGGATTTGCTAACAGTGCTTGGTGAACAATTTCGACATTTTCTGGTGCTCGTTCAGTACTCTTGCGGCCTGATCGACCTTTGTTTAGATTTAGGCTGGTTCCTTCAGTTTTGTACTTCCTGACATTTTTCCAGATGGTCACCTTCGATGAAGAATTTCTTTCAGGTAAGCGCTCTTCAAATAATTCTTGAACATGTTGAATACTGTTGCTATCCAAAAAATTCACAACTATGAAGATCCTTTGTTCTTTTGTAAGTTGCATCTTGAAGGTTGGCTTATTGAAGGACAAAATTAGTGACATTAAAACTTGACGATACCGTATTTATGGGAAATTTCATTCAAAACCGTATCCATGATACAACATAAAGAATCCTTCGAAGGAGCAATCTAACTGTTAAATGTGTATTTTAAATATTTTGCACAAACATGTTTTCAGTGTCTCTTATTAAAAATAATGCTGCAAAAATATGCTCTCAAATTTTCTCATGAAATTTTCATCACAGATAGAAAAATAGATGACAAACAACATGCAACTTTTTAAATTTTCCTAACTTAAATAGCTTTTGAATTAAAATTAATTGAAATTGGGTTAACTTTTTTTGGGACACCCTGTATATGTATACGGCACACCTACATACATGTATACGACACGCAATATACATATATACGGCACACCATCACGCATTGTAACAGGTGGATCAAAAGTCACTTCACACTTTTAAATACTATTACAACAAAACATAATGAAGGCGAAAAAGCAGATTATATATCAAACTAGGGTACCCGTGCCATGAAAAATGATGGCAAATACTGTTGGAAAGATATTAAATAAAATCACATATGAGAATGCAATGCAATATATTTAGTTATATATGTATATAACATATATATATATATATATATATATATATATATATATATATATATATATATATATATATATATATATATATTTACAAAAGACAAACGTTTTAATTGAGTATTTCTTTAATGACAACATTCCTAGTGAAAAACAAATCATCTACCAAATTTTCTTGAACATCAGTTTCTTTAATAACTCCTGTACCCGTGCACTGGAATCGGTATCCACGATACGGACTCGAGTATATAAGGCTCTGGATCTCTAATTTTTTGAAAGTAACACGAAATATATAAATAAATATATAAATCTATGCTATAATAAGAGCCACGTCCGTCTGTCTGTCTGTGTGTCACACTCTTCTAATCGATAGCTTTGACAGCAACAAGGATAAAGCTTAAGAAATACAAAAAAATCATTCTATTGCATTATTTTTCTGTGACAATTCAGTTCTTTTTCACTTGCATTATGGTATCCAGAATATACGATCGGTTTATTTTTGCATATATAAATTTTCTTTGGACCTTTTTCTGTTGAAATTCATTATGATGCTCTGATATTTTCAATTGATAATACGAAAAGAAATGTTTTAAATTAGTTTGACCAGTAACCTGCTTACCACTTAGTATAAGGCCAAAGATTTTAGAAATTGAGTTATTGTTTTCGGAATTGTGATTTTTTTGAAAGGCTTCAAAGAGATAATAGAGGATATTTTAGAATAAAATTCCGGCAAAAAAGGCCAAAATGGATAGAAACGTGTCCAACCGTAAGAGAGAAGCAGCAAGACTTCGACAGCAAGAAAGATGCCGAAGACAATCGGACGAACAACGCGAAATGCCAAGACGAAGCAATGCTGAATAGAAGCAGCATTGCACTTAGTTTAGGTACCTGTGAACTACCATAGAAACAGGGAATTTTAGCATTCACTAGAATAAGAGCAATTATTAACGAGCATTGCACTAGTATATGCGAGTATGTAAACACACGACGGTCATTTTTAGTACTAGTGCAATGCCCGTTAATAATTTGTTCCCAAACGAATCAGTTTTGGGCTTGGGAAGAGAATCAGTTTTCTATCGGACGAACAACGTCTTTCTTGCTGTCGAAGTCTTGCTGCTTCTCTCCTATGGTTGGACGTTTCTATCCATGTTGGCCTTTTTTGCCGGAATTTTATTCTGAAATATCCTCTATTATCTCTTTGAAGCTTTTCAAGACAATCACAATTCCGAAAACAATAACTCAATTTCCAAAGTCTTTGGCCTTATACTAAGTCGTAGCCAGGTTACTGGTCAAACTAATTTAAAACATTTCTTTTCGCATTATCAATTAAAAGGGAGCGTCCACTCACGGTTATTATCCTAGCATGCATTTCGATGCGTCTCAATTTTTCGTAGCAGTGTACCCGTGCCAACAGAAATGATGGCAAAAAATATTTATAAATCTTTCTTGAGATAATCTTTTTCTCGCTCTTCTTTTTCGCTCTCGATTCAGTCTTTTTTTTCGTTCCAGTGGAGTTTCCATTCTTAAGCTTATTTCAAAGGTAACTTATTTTTCTTGTGACAGTAATAAACACTCAGAATACAGTATTTTTGAGCCGCAATATACCGCCGAACTCGGTATCCACGATACGGACTCGAGAAGGGGTCACACGGACGGACGGACGGACAGACGGACCCGGCTCTTATTATTATAGTGATTAGATTAGATTAGAGATGCAAGAGGAAATTTTAGCAGTTTATTTCGTATCTAGTATACCAATTAAAAGTTTAAATTGTTACTCGTCAACTTTTTACTGTTATCTATAACTCTAAAATGGCAAGATATAGCAACGAACAGCAAGCAACGATAGTGAAAATTTATTCCACACATAACGGATCCTTAGTTGCAGTGCACAGGGACTTCATGACAACATTTAATCAACGAAAAAGTCCTTCCAGACATTGTTTTATTGCAATGATTTCAAGATTCAGAGAATTCGAATCATCAGCAGATAAGAAACGCTCTGGTAGACCGAGAGCAGTACGAAATGCATATGCAATTCAGTGTGTTTTAAACAGCATTCAATAAGAGCCACGAACATCGACTAGAAAACGTTCCAGTGAACTAGGAATTTCTCGAAGATCACTATGTCGCATCGTGACAAAAGACGCAACTGCACCCATACAAAGTTCAACTAACCCACGAGTTAAATTATGCAGACTATTAGAAAAGAAAAGACTTTCCCCGTGCATTTCTGGATCTGGCAAATGATGAGACCTTTTCCTCACACTTAATGACTGCAATAGAGTATAACTCCAAAAACTGAGAAACTCAAAACTGAGAAAACTCACAATGTTCAGAGACACGAAACTGAAAGAAGTCATAGAACTGGGAGGGCTACCACTGCCATCTGTTGGAATGTGTGTTAAGTTGACGTTGCCTGCTTAGGCCCGCTTAGCACAGAATGCTTGGTGCCAAGGCTTGTCCTGTCAATAGTCGGTGGTATTGATTCTGATAAATTATAGCCTTATATTTACTGTGCTTGTCAGAACTAGTTAAATGTGCTTAAACGGAAGCAGTAGGTAGTTACAAAAGCAGTAGGTAGGTGAAATGATTTCAAATATGCAATGTATAGCTAATTAGGTGTAGCTATAATAAGGTCTTTTATATAGGATTCATATCCTTTATTGTTCACAAGTTTTTTTTTGTTAGCTTTTGGCATTTCATTTACTTGTTTGCACATTTTTTATATTTGTGTTCAAAATAATTAGTATGTAAGTTACGATTACATATTTATAAACAGTTGTAGTTTACCTTTAACCCGAATTTCGGCGAAAATTTGTTCCAAATTAGAAAGAAAACTACATTATCGACTAAACTGATGCAATTATTTGTCGTCATGAAACTGAGAGGCCCTCTCAGTTTCATAGAAAACTTTTTCTCTCAGTTGTAAGAGTCTGACTGTATTGCAATGGCGGGAAGGACTTATTCGTTGATTAAATGTTGTCATGAAGTCCCTTTGCACTGTAGCTAAAGATCTGTTATATGTGAAATGACTTTCCACTATTCTTGCTTACTGCTCTTTGCTATATTTTGCCATTTTGGAGTCATTGATAATAATAAAAAGTTTACGAGTAACAATATAAACGTTTAATTGGCATACTAGATACGAAATAAACCACCAAAATTTCCTCTTTCATTTGATATATAATTCGCTTTTTGCCTGTATTAGGTTTTGTTGTAATAATATTTAAAAGTGTGAAGTGACTTTTGCCCCTCCCGTTATATACAGCACACCAACGTACACACATAAAACACACCAGCATAAATTTTTATACAGCACACCAGCATACATTGTATATTCATCACACCAGCGTACATTGTATGTACAGCACACCAGGATACACTGTATATACAGCACACCAGCATACATTGTTTATACAGCACACCAGCATACAATGTATATACAGCACACCAGCGTACATAATTATAAAAGGCAAACAAGCATACATTCTATATACAGCACACCAACGTACATATATATGGCACACCAACGTACATACTACACTCTTCCAGACACATTTGTATTCATACACTCACTGACGACTAAAAGCAAGGCTTTGTCCAGTGAAATTCTCATTAAGATGAATATTTCATGGCTTATCTGCAGCAGCGACACAACATCGGTGCATTTAATTGAATAAATAACAGAAAAAAACAGGGCTTACGTACGTGCCCTAATACATGTTTTATTAATTTTTTTAAATTTGATGTGCCTGAAGCTTAATTATCAAAGAAACATTATATTGTACAGGCGCATATACTCAATTGATTGAAAAATAAAAAATTTCCTTCAAAAATTACCCCTTATTGTTTTCTCATATACATGAGCACGTACATTGTTACCGTTCAATATAAACTTTCATAATTATTGCAAAGCGAACAATGAGTTATCGAAGTAAACAGCCAGTAGTTATCTCAGAAATGTAATTGAGTAAATTAGTTATTAAACTAAATGATAATATACCAGAGTAAACAGAGTTATCCGAGTACATTCTAGAGTTGTTAGAGATAAAAGTAAATTATCCAAAAAAAAACAAGAATAATGAAGGTATATAAACATGAAGTAATTAATATGAATGATATACAGACGTATATAATATCGGCTCCTAATTAACGAGTTATTTACGAGAACTGCGCGTGGCAAATGTAAAGAAATGAGTTACAAGCGCAATAAAATGGTTGCCATCATTAAGTCGTCTATTAGAGCTATATAGAAAAAATATATCCTCGGAAATTGAAAACTCTCGCCAGAACGCGTCCAATTCGTTCCAGGGAGACGCATTTCAAAAGCACACGCGTCAAATAAATCACAAAAAGATCATATCGAAGTCCATGAAGTTCCTCATGAAAAACACGTAATGTTATTTTGATTTTCACTTTGCAATGCAGGCGCTCGAAAATAGTACCATAAAAATCTTGACATTCATTTTCAAATAAAGAAGGAACCACATGCTCCTCCCTCCCCTCCACTCCTAGCCCTTCTATAAATGATACCCGCCTTTTTTATACGTCTCTTAACATTTTTTTTTAATAAACTTATTTTGAACTTAGAAGCCAACATCTGTTTCTATGGAGCAGTTTTGACAGTACCTGCTGGCTACATGCTTCTCAATGTCATCGATCTTACAACGTTTGCTATAATAATTTACTAGCCATAGTACTTTCTATTACAATGGTCTATAAAGAGAATTCAATTCAGAATCCTTTAAACATCCACACCGTTCAAAATTACGAATTACGTAAAGCTTCCAATTACAATAGAAACTTTAGTTTCTCATTCGTCTCATCAAGGTTGTCAAAGGAGTTTGAACACCAGAATATGTGTTCTTTAATTTTGCAATACGAAGGCAAGAATCTGTATGAGTGTAATGGAAATCATCGGAGCTGGAGGACTGCACTGGACTAGAAACAAGAAGACTGCAAGACAATGGAGAGAAATACCCAACAACTTTGTCTGTTTCTCTCTTAAGAGCTAAATCCAATTAATGAACGCCAAATGAAAATCAAGGTACAGCATTGAAGCTAAAATTGGACGCATAGTGTTTTAAATTTTGATGTGATGAATTTCTTAGCAGAAAGTGTACATACATACAAAATTTACTTTAGTTTAACTCCGCAATATTTAAAACATTTTTTCGAGCCAAACTAATTACTTTACTTGCATTTCCTCATCCTCAATAGCGAAGTTGTGGAGTCGAAGTCGAGCAAAATTTACTTCTAAAGAGGCGGAGTCAGAGTTGAATTTTTTAAAAATTTAGGAGTCAGATCGAAGGACTGAACTTCCAACTGTACAGCCTTGCTTAAGACGGTAGTCGCTGGGCACGACTGACAAAGAATAATGTAATTTTTTTATAACTTTTACCAGTAACTTAGCCGCAAACAACTGAGCTTTCGTGTTGTGTCAAGAAATTCGGTAATTTGCCCGAATAAGAAGAATTTCGGAGCGTCAGTTCCTTTTCGTAGTCTGGCTCCACTCCCATTGACCCGACACTAGTGATCTCTAATTAAAGACAATAGAGCTGACCGGAAAACAACGAACTTGCGGAGCATTGCTGTGATAGAAACACTGCTCATTCAAGCGTAACTTTAGTTTTCGATGCAACAACACAAGTCCAAAGACAAAAAGCTCTCGGATTTAGGGGAAGGGTCAAAAAAACCTACTTCACTTACTAACATTTGCCACCTATTATGGCAATTTTCCCGTCAAGATAGTCCTTAGGTGAATGGTTGATGACTTTGGTTAATGCATGGTCACTAAACTCAAATTTTAAAAGAACTCCCCAAAATAGAAGCTGTAGGACCAGAGATCCAGACGTGCCCCGTAGATGACTTTGAGGTTTTATCAGTAAGGACTGTAAAGTGAAGATCAATTCGAACAGGCTGCCATGACTTCTTATAATCAAAGTGCGATCAGCACACTGACAACAGACCTCAAATTTTAATCTTCACTTGCTAACTAATGACCAGTACTCACACTTATATACCATTCTGTTCTGCCGTTTGGTATCATAACATCCCGGACTTCACAAAAATGACCGTCAACTCATAATATTTAACAAGATATTAGGGTCTACCTTCTCTAAGTTGAGTGAAACAGGCGCAGCAGTTTCCACTTCATTGTGATAATTAAGGCGGAAGCGGCCTCACTAATTAAGATAATAAAGTGAATGAGGCCATCATTTGCTCGCGCGTATAACCCTCAATAGTCTGTGACGGTTCACTCATTAGTGTGTAGCTAATTAGCTGAAGCTCATAAAATGAAACAAAGCTTACGCTCGTAATTCTATGCTGATTTGTGCAATGAGGCTGGCATCGTCACGGCACCAGCATTCACAACTTCAGCCCTGATCGAGTCAAGTGTTTCAGGGTTGTTGAGTGAGACACGCAGAAAAGCGACTCTGCCACTGGTGAAGGCAAACTGAAAGTGAATGTTCTAAGATACGACGTACATAACATTTACACTTCTTATTTGACGGTTAATTAAGGCGAGACGGCACTCAAGGATGGAGGGATGACAGCAAATAATGAGAACGTTTATCCGTGCATTAGTCACAACCATTTACATGTAGAGGAGATGATCTGAGTTTCAAGATATTGTTCGTTTTTCTAACTTTAGTTTTTTACCCTTTGACGACGGATACAGACTAGAATCGACAGGAACTATTTTTTGAGGTATTAGAGCATAGGTGGTTCCATTTTCAGTACAAACCATGGTCAGTTGAATGGAAGTTGTTGCTAGCTGTAAAATGACACTCATGCACACGTTCTCATTTTATCTATTCAAGCACAAGAGAATTCAGGTATGAAGGAGCACTGCACTTCTTAATGAATGCATAAAATTAATTGCATAACTTCGAATCCTCATGATATCGTACAATGAAATGTCAAGACTACAATATCCACACGACAAGACTAGGAGCATCGGTTTCTTGGACCTAGTTTCCTTCATTCTTTTGTCCACACAATGAAACGAGCTCGAATGAAATCACGGCAAGAATTTTCATTCGCTGAACTCTAGAATTGGACGTTTTTGGCGAAGAAGTAGTTAGGGCGGACAAGATTTCCTTGCTCACTCGAGTGCCTGAAGTGATCTTGAAGTGTAAAAGTTGCGGCTGCTACAGGCTGTCGCAATTAGAAAGCCGAGAGAAAAGCTCTTAAGGCTCAGGTTTGGTAAATATGAGGCATGCGCTAGAAAAGGCTAAGAAGAAATCGAGCTTCATGGAGAAGTTGATTTAAAATTACGGCATGAGATGTGGACTACTAAGTTCAGATCGGACTGGAGCTGATTCGCAAAACAGAGAGTGCGCCAAAAAGTTCTTGCTGCGCAGGGGCGTCTGCGGACTGAAAAACGCACTCATGAAGTAAATTGTTTTCCTTTTTTGGACGAATTTAACGTGCGTTAAATTATGGGCGAGAATTGCATTCATGATTAACCAATGAAGCAAGGGTAATAAAGGTGAAGCGATTTCTTGCCTCTCTTTACAAGAAGTTTTGTAACAGGATGGAAAGATTATGAATATGACTTTCCAAAAATGACTAAAGTGATTAATGTTATTCAAGATACTGAATATTGACCCAGTGATTCCTGCGCTAACGAACATTTCAGTGGAAATTATTGAGTTGAGATTTAAAGAGTGATTATTAAAGTAATTGATGAAGGGTAATGAATAAAAAATAGTGATTATTAAGAGCTGCTTCTGCAAAGCTGGCAGCTCTCAAAATTTTTCACGCACCAGCGTAGGTTATTTTTAACACGTTGACTCTGAAGTGGTACGTATGTGTTGACTCTGAAGTGGTACGTATGTGTACCACTTAGGTTAGGTTCTGTAATTTTTTCAGATCCTTCTAGTGACTATGCGTACAAAGTGAAGTTTTACACCAATCAGGCAATCGGAGGCAACGTGTTAAACCAGTTACACAACTCACTTCACCTCACGAAACGCTGCTGATGTCTTCTCTTCAGGACACTGCTGCTGCGTGTACTTGACATTGACGCTGCCGCTAATTTTGCCTAAAAAACTATCATCGTACATTGTTTGCTGATCTGTTACTAATATGACAACATCTACAACAAAATGGAACCGTCCCCTCAGTACAAGTAGCAAAGCGTAGCAGTTGGTACTCGTTTGAGTTGCCTCAATGGCTACAGCTGACACTTGCCTGAATTGCTTCAATGGCTACAGCTGACACTTGCCTGAATTGCTTCAATGGCTACAGCTAACACTTGCCTGAGTTGCCTCAATGCCAACAGCTGACACTTGCCTGAGTTGCCTCAATGGCTACAGCTGACACTTGCCT